>JBBBDQ010001460.1:4335000-4410343 GCA_037127315.1 Ascarosepion bandense | reverse complement strand
ATGATAATAATGATAATAATAATAATAGTATTAAATAAAATCAGCAAGACTACTGGTGACTTGTTGTCACTTAATCCTGAAAATCAGGTCGAGCATACTAAAACAGAGGATGGAAAATGCAACACTGGGATCCAAATGTTTAATGTCATAGTATGCACATTCCAAAAGCTAAGAGTATGGAGAGACATGAAAATGTTGTTAGAAACAATGTAGAGTACTAAACGGCTATGTAATATCTGTTGTATATGGCAGCAAATGCTGAACAATCTTCACAATGATGGAGGAAAAACTCAAGCAACAGAAATGTGGTTCTACAGAAGGGTGCTGAGGATAGGATGAACAGAACATGTGAGCAACAACAAAATTTTGAAGAGAATGGAAGCAAAAAGGAAATTTATACATAAAATCAAGAAGAGACAGTTGTTGTTTCTTGGATACATAATGAGGAAAGAGAGCTTGGAGAATCTGATGCTCAAAGGGAAGATAAAGGGAAAGAGAGACAGTGATTAAACAGTGCATGAAATACTTGATGGGCTTAAGCAAATGAATGGCAGAGCAGAGTTTGAGAGAAATAACAAGACAAAATATATTAAGAGCTACAAGGAAAAGAAAGATGTGGAGAGCCATGATCACTTATATTCTGCAGGGATACAGCACATAAAATAATAATAATAATAAGTAAAAAGATAAATAGATGCTTAGCTAGTTTTCTAAGTGCTGAGATTTTTATATTTTCTTTATTAATCTTTCTTATTTGCAGAAATTTTTATACAAATCCCCAGAAATACATACCTGTGAAAATTGTAATGCGGGTGACTTTTCATGATTACCTCATATGGACAAACATAAAAAATTCTCTTTGCCTCCTACCAAATTCTCATTCACCCAGGCAGCCACCACTGACTCCTCAGTTTCATGCCAGAAACCACGGGAGGTTCCTTATTGCCAAAAAATAAAAGGAAAGCAAAAAAGAAAAGAAAATTACCTAAGCATTGTTTATTTAACACGAAGAATATAATTTTTTGATGATAAATGTGAAAAAGAAAAAGGAAAAGATGAAAAGTTAAGAAAAAAAAAGCAACAGAAAGGATTGATCGATAGGGATTATGTGAGTTTCAATTGTTTGTATGAAACATAGTGAGCACATTTGCCCAGAGGGGAGGGAAACGGGAGTTTTGATGAACCCATGCAAACTGGCATGTGACAAGACAGGCCGTGTCATATCAACGTAGGTTTCAGCTGGCAGGCTGTGCCGAATTCACAAGGGAAATGTCTTGCAGAAATAAGAAAGATTTCAACATTTCCACAGTGAGGATATTAAAAAAAAATGGTAATCCTTTTGGAATTTAATATGGTTACGAAGAAATAAAGTCACTAAGAGTTCTGCTGGAGAAAATGGAAATCTGAAAATAGATCAAAGAAGAAAAGAGAAATTCTCAGAGTAGTTGACATATTCAACTGTATCAAAAATATTTTCATTTTTTAAGATCCTCTGTTTTTTTTTTTGTTTTTGTTTTTGTTTTTGTTTTTTAATTTATGAAATAATGGTCTGGAATCTCTCAATGATATGTGTTCTGTGTTCTGAAAGTTTTCAAGAATATCTGGTCAGGTTCTAAACTAACTAGTGTTTTAAATACTTCATGGTCGACAACTGATGGACATCCTCTCCTGGTCTTTATTTTTTTGAAAGTCGGCTCCCTGTGCAGGGCCCGGAAATTTTTCCCACCTGAATCTATTCTGCACATATACAAATCTACCATCCGCCCGTGTATTGAATATTGCTGCCATATCTGGTCGGGTGCCCCTGCTGCTCTCCTTGGGCTTCTTGACAAAATACAAAGGAGGATCTGTAACGTGATTGATACTGACTTGGCAGACCGGCTGCAGCTGCTCTCTCACCGGCGTGATGTAGCTTCCCTGTGCCTCTTCTACAAGTACTTTCATGGCTTCTGCTCCGATGAGCTTAGATCACTGGTGCCGCCTAAGCACGAATTTACACGAGATACTATATTAGCAACTAGGTCCCACCCTTTTACAGTTAAACAAATAAGATGTAACTGTAAATTCTACTCCAACAGCTTCTTCTCTCGCGCTTCCCGCCTGTGGAACTCCCTTCCACAAGTCTGCTTTCCCGACAGTTACAATCTCCAGGTGTTTAAATGTAGGGTCAATAGACACCTCCTATCACACTAACTCCCAACTATTCTCAGAACACTCTCATCTACCCAACCCTCATTCTCAATATCCTTACCCGCCTATCACCCAGCCTCTGACATTTCCTATATTTAATCAGCCTTTCTCCACTCTACGTAGCCCCCTGCGCAGTAGTGGCAGTGACATGCCTTGCTCGGGGTGAAACGCTTATAAAAAAAAAAAAAAAAAACTTATAATGTGTAAATCAATTTTGGGCAGTATATTAATATGTTGCTTCAATTCCTTCTATTTTTAAAATTCTGAGAAAATCTTTTGTGGCTTTGAGGCAGATTAAATGACTAGAATAATCAAACAAAAAAGAAAAATAATACAACAACATTGGGGGAGAGCATCTTCATATGCAGTCACTGTAATTTAGACTGTCAATCTTATGTGGGCCTGTACAGCCATAAATAATACTGTACCCAATCAGCAGAAGAGCTTGGATCCATGTTCGCTTTAGATAGACGAATGCTACATGCAATGTGTTTATATTCAACTATGAAAGCTTTCAGTTCCTCTTCATCTTTCTTTGTCATGTTTATACTGACATCTTTATATTATTAGTATATCAAATGTTTTAAGGTGTATCAAAATTATTTTGGGGATTTACTTCATCATCATCATCATTTATCCATTACACCCAGATGGTGCATCGGGCAGCAACTTTTTGTTGCTGTTTCTGTAACAAACTGTTTTTTACAGGGCAGGGTTGTTAGTCCTGTACCCAACCCCCAAACCTGGAGGACCGGTGGACCATTCTTGATCCTTATGTTTACAGCACCTGGTATTCCCAAATGGTCACCCATTTAAGTACTGACCAGGCTCAATGTTGCTTAACTTCGGTGATTGGATGGAAACCTGTGTATTCAACACGATATAGCCGTAGACAGGGATTTATCTAGGGTAAAGTAATTTTCAGGGGCTCCTGATTTGGTTGTTCTCTACCTTGTGTTTGAAATCATCATAATCAACAAATGATGGTCGTCTACTTCTGGGCATTATTTCAAGAGATAAATTTGCCATCCTTAAAATACAGTTTTGGTTATTATGGTCACATATTGTTTACTTTCCTTCTTCCTCTTGGATTCTGGGAATAGATTCAACTGTTTTCAGACCCAGTGGTGAATGGTGTCCTCAAAATGGCTAGAATCTCAATAATTATATTTGCCATTATAACACCTGAAATAAAAAGTACGGCTGATTAGTACTGATAATGACATGTTTGCTTTTATCTTTATTGATGATAATGAAGTGGAACCATAAATTTTCTTCTACTCAATCAGCTTCTTTTCTCATACTTCCTGCCTTTGGAATTCCCTTTATATCTCTGACAGCAAGAATCTTCAAGAAATTAAATGCAATGCTAATTGACATCTCTTATCTTCTTGACTTGCATCCTTTCCCTGACAATCATTGTATCATGTTTTTCCCCATCCACTCTACTCTCATGTAGCTCTCTTCACACCAGTGTTCTCGTCCTTCTCTTACCCATTCTCTGACACCCACTTCAGTGGCAGTACTGCTTTGCTTGAGGTGAAATGATTATTAAAAAGAATAAGAAAAAAAGAGTAAAAGTCTGTAAAAAAGGAAAATAGTTTTTTTACTTGTTATATATTAGTAACATCAAGTTGGAAAAATAATTATAGTTTGATACAGTGATTTAAAGTGATTTATTATTTTGAAGGTCAAGATTAAATTGCTAGAATCAAAATAATTATATTTGTTAATATTGTGGTGATACCGACCGAGCAAAAGCAAGACCGGATGTTGGCTCTATGCCGACCAGAAAGTGAATGAATAAAACTCGTCGTCGCACATCCGAGTTTGCACAGATGTTCAGGTTGAAAAATAAAAATTAATCAAATATCAAATTTCCATTTCATGAGCCTATGCGAATTTTATTTACCAACCAATGGGAAGCCCAGAATCAAATTCAAGTATGAAAATCCAAAACAAGCTGTTTGATCCAAAAGGTAGATATAAAAAGCGGAGACAAAGCATTGTTAGACAGACCGGAGGAGACGGACGAGCTGATTAGTTTCTCCCTTGACTTAAGTCGAGCGGCTACTATGTTGACCTCTTTCCTTCCCCTGTCTCATAAGTACTTACTGACCTTTGCAAAGACATTCCTCAAAAGGACTTACCGATTTACTGACTTACTGATCTTAGAAGCAGCAACTTCAAAATGAACATCCCCTTACCTACAAGATGCATTCACACCTAAGTCTTTTATTTTCAGCATTATATTATTTTCCATGAACATTCTAACCTCTGTTGGACTTGTATTCAAGTATTATTTTAATTGTAAAAACATTAATTGAAATGTGTATATATATAAATGTTATTTTATACTTAAATTGCCTTTCTTGATTTTATAATAATTTTATGAATTATAGTGGGCTATCTTCCCACAAGGCCGAATTCCGTTAACCTGCACGGTATACAATTACCCTTCATGTGAACGGAATCCTACTACAACTAGAAAAAGAATAAATAAGATAAGATACACCCGCTATACTATAACACCTGAAATAAAATTGTTAAAACAGATTAGTACTCATAATGATATATTTTCAAGAATTATTATTATTATTACTTCTTCTTTTTCCCCGTGATTTCTGTTGTATAAACCTTTCCTTCCTGATCCCAACCATAGAAACAAAGATCAGAAATAACATTTCAGAAATGACATTTTTTACTGATCATTTTTGTAAAAATAAAAAAAAAAACTAACATTGCACATTAGTACTGACAATAGCAATAATAATAGTATTAAATAAAATCAGCAAGACTACTGAAAAAGATGTTACAGGTGACTTGCTGTCACTTGATCCTGAAAATCGGGTCGGGGGATACTAAAATCAAACAGGTACAGACATCTAAATACCTAGAAAGTATTCTAACAGAGGATGGAAAATGTAACACTGTGTTCCAAAGGTTTAATGATGATAATGACATGTTTGATTTTATTTTTATAAATAATGATAAAGTGGAACCATAATCTTACTTCTACTCTATCAGCTTCTTTTCTCACCCTTTCTACCTTTGGAATTCCCTTCTGCATACTTACATATGATGTGAAGCTTTCATCTCATGTTAGCACTTTGTAATATATGATTTGTACTTGTGAGTACATTTCTTGTACTTCTTTAAAGCATGGGCTACCAGCAAGTCACCTATAACATCTTTTTCAGTAGTCTTACTGATTTTATTTAATACTATTATTATTGCTATTATCAGGACTAATGTGTAATGTTAGGTTTTTTCATGAGTCTATCAGTCTCTTTTCCACTCACTCTGAGGGTTCCAACTACTACAACTACTACTACTACTAGTGATAAGCAAGAAGAAAAATGTGGAAACTGTTTTAGAGTAAAAGTATCACCCAGTTCACACTCCACCCACGTCTATTGAACAGGTGAAGAGGCTCATCCCTTGTTTCCTGTTTAGGATGCGGTTTCCGGTTTTCTCTTTTCCAATCTTTTCACTCCTATGTAGCCCCCTGCACATCAGTGGCTTTACCACCTTGCTCGGGGTGAAATGATTTAAAAAAAAAAAAATGTAGAAAGAGTTTTTGGAGATTTTCGATACTTGTTAATATATATATCAATATCTACATATATACATATATATTGATTGTTTAATTACTAAGTTTCTGGTCATAATAAGATTAGACCAGTGCACATTTGTATTAAAAAGTGTTCAATACAATTATATTGTAGAACTTTTTAATATTTTCCATTTATAAATGAGTTATTACATGCCCTAGATGTCTATCATGAGTGGTGTCTTCAGGCAATTTGCAATAACTGATTTTACTGTTTACTATTTTCTTTAAGAACGCTCCTGCAACAGTGTTTTTTTTTAATGCTCACATGACAGGAAATTTTTGAATGCACAATTTTTAAAATTAAAACAAATTATAGTGTTTTCATCCTGATTGTATGAACCTAAGAGTTATTTTTTAGTATGGTTACACTTAGTCATAATTTCCATTCTTTCAAGAGTTTGCTTTTCTTTGGGAATAGCATAATCTCAAACTTTTCTTCTTGGCACAGCCTACATATTTTACCACCATTGAAAGGCTTGGCTGTTTTTATTATACTCCACGTTATGTCTGGGTCTTTTCCATATTTTGATTTCAATTTCCACACATGGCTAGCCAATTTTGTACAGTTTTTTAAGTTTTCTATTTTGAATGTAGACCTGTGATTGAACCACTTAGTCTTAAAGGTTTCTTTGGTTGTAAATGGTAAAATCAGTTATTGCAAATTGCCTGATGACACTACTCATGGTAGAAACCTAGGTTGCATAATAACTCATTTACAAATGGAAAATATATATATATATATATATATATATATATATAAGTGGTTAATACTAATGGAAGTACATTCCTCATTTAGATATTTACGTTTAAAATGTTCCCAATATGAAAGTAGAGCATAGATATATTATTATTGTCATGTCATTTTTCATCATATTTCGATTTCTGCTTTGGTCTCACTACCAACCAAGTCTGCGAAGAGACCTAAGGCAGGTTGTGGCGTGTTGCTATGGCTCCATTTCATGTTTTTCTATCTTCCCTATCATCCCTAGCATTACATAGATAGAGTTTTCCTTAGTGTGTGGGCTGTACTTAATAAGACAATTTTTTGTATATCTCTTAAGCTGGGGTTTCCAGGGATTCTTTCAATGTGTTGTTTTGTTCCATTTTTTATCATTCCAAGTGCACCTACTATCACTGGCACAACTCTTGTTTTCAATTTCTACATTTTTTCTATTTCAATTTCCAGGTCTTTATATTTTGACAGTTTTTCAAATTCCTTGATTGCTCTGTTACAATCCACTGGACAAGCCATATCAATTAATAGACAAGTTTTCTCCTTCTGGTTTTTAACAATAATGTCTGGCCTGTTTGCTTCAATTTTTCTGTCTGTGTAGAATGGTTACATCTTCTATTTCTGTAACCGGTGTTGGGTGATGTTCATACCAGTGCTTGTTTACATATTTTCCATGATGTTTGCACATTGTCCAATGTAAATATTGCCCAACTCTATCGTGGCAATTTTTATATTCATTTGGAGCAAGCACAGAACAGCCTGAGATTAGGTGGTCTATTGTTTCTTGGTGTTTATCACAAAACCTGCATTTTGGATCCATATTATTATGCATAATTATTATTATTATTATTATTATTATTATTATTATTATTATTATAGCCTACTGAAACTTGATAGCTATAAAGTTTTGGTGTTTAGTGAAATGTGGTCAATTTACTTGGTTATATATGTATAGATAAGAAGATTTAAAAAATATATATTTTAATTTTTTTTAGATTTAAAAATATTTTTTTATATCATTATTATCCTTTATGCTTTAATTTTTTTTTCCAACTCCTCACTTTTTTTATTCTATGCTTCTGTCTTATTTCTGGCTTAAAATTTTGACATGTCTAGTTTTCTTTGGCAAAACATCGATAAATTTTGTACATGAGTTCACAAATTCAATACTTTCAAAATGTAATAACCCCCCACCCCACTTTATTCATCTCATTTGATGACCTTCTTCATTTTGGTTTAATTCAATTTTATTTTGTTAAATCTCTTTATCTATATACCCAAGTAAATTAATCAGATTTCACCGCCTGATGATGGTGTATTAAACACTGAAACTTTATAGCTATCAAGTTGCTGTATGCTATTATAATAATAATAATATTAATAATAATATATATATATATATACATATATATATATATATATATATACACACATATATATATATATATATAATATATATATATATACACATATATATATATATGTATATATATATACACACATATATATATATACATATATATATATATATATATATATATATATATATATATATATATATATATATATACATATATATATATTTATTTATTTATTTATTTATTTTTATTTTCTGATAAAGAGAACAAAATGAATAAAATGATTCTGAGCTGATGGAAGAAAATTACAATATTGATACATCATTTTTTTAATAACCAATCTAAGCTTTCAGCTTGCATAAGCCATTTTCAAAGATGTCAAATTACATTGTATATTATAGAAATTTCAGACAAACAATAATGATAAACTGTTTTTGTTTACATGGAAGATTTCCAAGCAACAACAAACTCATGTATATAAGACGGTGGAAGTAAGTGTCGCATCACATCTCATGATGTCACAACTGACCAAGTGAGAGTGAAAACAAAAATTATTAAGTGTGGGAAGCCATTGGAATAAACCAATGGCTTCTGTTATTAATTATAGGCATTTAAGGATATTTGTGATGATGCAACATTCGCTTCCAGCGTCTTATATGCACGAGTTTATTGTTGCTTTGTAAAAGCCCAGATTGGATTATTAAAAATTGATGTATCAATATTGTAATTTTCTTTCTTCATTTAATGATAATGCTATTAAGCTTATAAGAGTATATGAAAAAAATTTACATAAAATAATTTATACAAAACATGTCTGTATTATTTAATGAAACATGCACTAATGAAAAAATGCTGCCTAAATACACACAATATATATATATATATATCTGAGTGAATATAGAATGAGGAGAGAAAATTAAGTGTTTGAAGTCTAAACACTGAAACAGCCATATGATTGTAGAGAAGAGGACATATATAGAAGAAATTATGTACATGTTCTAAAACATAATTTATAATAAATATATATATATATATATATATATATATATATATATATATATATAATGATATTGATATTGATAAATATACATATATATACAAGTACATGCATATATAAATATATTTCTGGTGTTAATAAAAGTGTGCTTGATGTAATATAACAGTGCTATAAAGTATATATTAATAAATATACATATTATCCTATGTCTATAGCATAACTCAGAATTTTATAAAAACTTGTTGTCTTAAAACATTTAAAGAACGCCTAATTTATTCAACAAAAGAAGTGAATTGATGATAATACATGGTAATAAATAACTGCTCAAATACGTTGACCAGAATAAATATAGAGTCTTCTATGTAGACGTTTTTACATTATTTGTTATTATTAATTTCTTTTGTTTTCCCTTAAAATAAAAACAATAAATAATCCCCTTGATCCAGAGGCACAAAAATTATAACCTCTGCTCTAAAAATATTATACCTATTAATTTAAATTTTAATTTAACTTATAAGAATTTATTTAAGTTTTAGTTCAAATCAAATTAAGTTATACAATTAAAAAGGTAAAAACTAGCATCCCAGCATTAATAATTTATAATTATCATGAATAACACAAGACGCAAAAAATCCAAATGCCGAAACAGTCACTTAATAATACGCATATGATTGCAAAATGCAAGAAACTCAGTTGTGCAATAGATATAAGACAATATATATATATATAGTTTTCATTTATAAACGAGTTATTTCGTTATTATTATTAGTTAGCAAAATAACTCGTTTATAAATGAAAAATATTCAAAAGTTCTACAATATTATTGTATAGAACACTTTTTAATACAAATATATACTGGTCTAACCCTATTAGGACCAAAAACTAAGTATTAAACAATCAAAATCTATATATATATATATATATATATATATATATAGTCCTCTGCAAACAGATCTGTTTTGCTGTATCACAGCTCATCAGTACGGTTAGACATCCGATTGCTTTCAGCCAAGATTGAAACTTGACCGAACTGGCATCAGTCGGCAATTCTACCTCTGAGCTATGGGCGCTCAGTAGAAAAAGGCAGACTTTTAGCATGTTATATACAATGTAAATATATGCTAGTAGCTGAGAGTGATCTAATTCATTACAGAATTAACGATGCGTAGATGCTTGAGTAGCTATTGTTTTTTCAAAGTCTACCATTCTTCCAGAGTGCTCAGTCAGGGTGTGAGAGTGTAAATAGTCATCTGCAGACAGATCTGTTGCACTGTATCACAGCTCATCAGTATGGTTAGACATCCAATTGCTTTTAGCCAGGATTGAAACCTGACGAATTGACATCAGTCGGTGATTCTACCTCTGAGCTATGTGCGCTTGGTAGTAGAAGGCAGACTTTTAGCATGTTATATACAATGTAAACATATGCCAGTAGCTGAGAGTGTTCTAATTCATTACTGAATGAATGATGAATGATATATGTATCTACAGTAGCGAGCATAAAGTACAGAACAATGTTAAAAAAATGTCTAAACATAAAATAACTTTTTATTTTAAAGCTTCAAAGAACACACATCGATATATAATATTGTTCATCGATATATATATATATATATATATATAGGATGAAAATATAGTTTTCAAGCATGCTAAATGTATGGGTAAAAAAGAGTTTAATATGAGATATAAAGAGAATATAAATGTAAAATGGAAACTGGTCAAAACCAAACAGTGATGGTTTCAGTTCCAGAGAAATTAACTCTCTTGAATGAGTTGCCAGACATGGACTGAAGTATGCACTGAAGCATAAAACAGATTGTCTCCACTTGGTGTTGATCCCAGTGTCCACTTGATCACAAACATTTGGACAATATTTATATGTAATAAACCTAAACATTTTCTCTCTTTTTATGAAAAAACAGTTAACTAAAAATTAAAAAAAGGTTTTTCTCTGCCATTTAATCAAACTTGTATCAAAATGTGTGTGTGTGTGTGTGTGTGTGGGAGAGAGAGGGGAAGTGAGAATGCATATATGTATGCATGTTTATGCTTGAATTTGTTCATCATGTATATAAATTTTGGATGTCATTTCCCCTCATGTGAAAGGAATGGTGACAAAATGGTTAGCATTGTTTTAGAAAGAAAAGGAACAAAAACAGAACGAGCAGAACAAAAGGTTGAAAAAAAAACCTGCCTTTGTAATTCTGATAATGTCCAATTTGATTCTAAAAGGGTGAAAGAAAATTTTTAGCAAAGCAATTGCAAAAAAAACAAGAGATAAGAACAGATATTTCAGAACATCCACCAACAAAATACATCCAGGATGCAATGGCTGCATTGGTGTCATTTCAGATTTTTAATTTCATGTATGCACATTGTTTTTTTTAATTTGTTGACTGCACATTATAGTAGGGTCAGTTGGGCACCATCTGTGAGAAAAAGAACACCATAACGCATTTTACTTTACCAGAAATTTGGAAACTGTGTGTTGTTCTGCTTGGCATTCATGCTGAAAACTTCAATACTAACATTTCAGAGTGTTTGGGTGTCAATCTGAACCAGTGCAGAGGATTCGGAAAAAATTGGATGAGTTTAATGGTAATTACAAAGGTTCTTGAAATAATAACTAGTGATAGCAACATTATGCCTTCATTCATGTTCCTACAAAGCCTCAAACTCAACACATAGACCTACATCAAGTATCTTGAGGAGGTAGTAATGCTCTGAGTCAAGAGGGTGGCTGCTGGAAGACACTATGTCTGGCAACATGATTCTGCACCTTGCCACACAAGCAGAAAAACCAAGTCATGGCTGTCAGATTAATTCTGTGACCACATCACCCTTTACATCTGGCCTTCTAACTCCCCAGATTGCAACCCCTTTAATTATTATGTATGGTATGCAGTTGAACAAGAGACCAATTGAACTCCTTGTAAAACCAAAGTTGAACTGAAGGCAAGGATTATGGCAGCATTTGGCAACTTAAACAAGGAAACTATTCAGAATAGATGCAGGAGATGTCAAAGTCATCTGGAGGCCATGATTGAAGCCAATGGTAATTTTATAAAAAATTTACTCTTTAGTATTTCAAGATACTTTTGTGTAATTTTGGTAAATTTATCTGTTAAAATGTGTTATTCTAATTTTTGTGTAATTTAGACGACAATTCATTCATTGCACCATATGTGTGGAATCACTGTGTCAGATGTTGTTACATAATACAATGTTTTCATAATAAAAGTGGTATTAAAATATTATATTTAAATTTCTCCAGGCAATATATCAAGTGAGCTCAGGCTTAAAATGTTTACCCTTATTAAAATATACTAATAACGAATTACCAGATTCTGTTATGTAAATAAACTAATTGCAAAATGAATTTTTATTTATAAATAAATCCAAAATATATCAGCCATATATTCAATGCAAAGGATTTTATTATTTTACTTGTTAATAAGAGTTCCTTCATATTCTATATACTCTTGATCAAGGGTTCATTCCACTGATATTGTTAACACTTTGTTGACTCATTCAATATAAGATTACTTGCATAAGATTTTCTTGGCCTGTCGACCACTGTCTCCCATAAAAAGTACATATTGCACAGTAACTCATTCTAATATATATATCTAATATATATATACTACTCTTCAGCAATGAATTGAGTTCTTTCAGTGACTGGTGTGTGTATGCACCACTTATATAGAACATGCTAAAATTTCCTTTCTCTGATCCCATGTGCCTATGGTTTAGGGCTTAGCAACTCCGACTGACACCAAATTTGGTCATGTTTCTATCCCGGATAGAAACAAGTGGATGTCTAACCATGCTGATGAGCTGTGATACAGCAAAACAGGCTTGTATGTGGAAGACATATATATATGTATATATATATTGTTTGAACATTATTTTTTTATCAATACTCGTATTTAAATAGATATTCTGTTTTTAATTAAACAGTATTATATATTTATATCTACTGGCCTGATTATTTATGATAAATTGTTATTACGAAAATGTGTGCTATTCATCAGGATTTGAACCTGTGACCCCTATCTACATAGGAGAAGCTACCATTTGATCTGGCAACATCTTAGACTGCTTGACCACGAATGGCCTCCAGTCTAAACAAAGTTTTATTCAAGCCTATAAGGTTCGAATCCTGCTGAATGGCACTCATTTTTGTAATGACAATTTATCGTAAATAATCAGGCCAGTAGATATAAATATATAACAGTTTAATTAAAAACAGAATATCTACTTAAATACAAGTATTGATAAAAAATAATGTTCAAACAACTCATTTCAAATTGTTGGTTGTTTATAACCAAATATATATATATATATATATATATATATATATATATATATATATATATATATTTGGTTATAAACTAATTTTTCTCCAGTTTCTGAAAGGTTTTTTCTGTTGCTGAGGTGATGTGTCGTCCCCCGTGGGGATCTTCATATCGAAATGGCCATTCAACATCTTTGAATTAATCCTTTTTTAATATATATATATATATATATATGTATATATATTTCCTTGTATAAAGCAACAATTAGATAAAATGAGGTAAGATATATGATAAATTTTTATTAATTCATCCTATACTTGTAGTATTGATTATATAAACATGCTGTTATTGGAAAAGTTGTTACTGTATCCTTAGACATTCAAAATAAATGAAATAACACATGTCCTTTAAAAGGGAAACTATTATTTTGTTTGTGTTTCATCATGTGGTCTCTTGTGAATACTGATCCTTCTTCTCCTTCTTCTTTTCCTGGACTTTAACAGTTGGAAACAGCCTGGTGTACCATTTATTTATACTTCATCGACAATCACAAAACACCACTAATAACAGTATGATAATTTATGATAATTTATGATAATAGTACATTCCATTACTACAAACGCAATCATAACTCAATGTTTACATTTTCTCAGCTGAGCTTGCAAGGATGCAAGTTGATTTCATTGATATGGAATTATTCTTCAAATAAACAATTTATTATAAAGTTATGCCAGTAATATATGAGGTAGAAATGGTTTTATTACATTTATTATCAGTTTGTTAGATAATGTGAACCTTTTCATGTACATTATTGGTTATAACACCAAGATTAGCCTACCAACAAACATCACTCCGAATTTTAGTTTGTTGTTTAGGATTGCAATATAAGACAGCCACCAAGTTTTAAGAGCGATTTTTGGGATCTAAATATACATGGAAATATACTATATATATATATATATATATATATATATATATATATATCTGTGTGTGTGTGTGTGTGTGTGTGTGCAAACATAAAATGTTACAGAAAATCCTGAAGATTAACGAAATGGTTTTAACAACCAACATATTGAAATTATTTGTTTGAACATTATTTTTAGTCGATACTCATATTTGAATAGATATTCTGATTTTAATCAAACAGTATATTTATATATTTATTTCTACCGGCCTGATTATTTGCAATAAATTTTGTATGAAAATGTGTGTCATTCAGCAGGATTCGAACCTGTGACTCCTATCAACATAGGGGAAGTCACCAATTGATCTGGTGCATCTTAGATCGCTCGACCATTAATGATACCAAAGTCTAAATGAAGTCAAATCAAGCCTAACACAATTTTTGATTCTACACAAATAACCATCTCTGCTCTGTTTTTAGCCAATATTTAATTTTTTTCTCTCATTTACGAGCATGTTTACTTTCCGACCAGGTACGGAACTCATGATAGTTGATTTATCTGGAAGTTGACTTCTTGATGTTATCAGTCTAGAAGAGGCAATCAAAGTATATGACACCTTTTGAAAGTGCTTTAATACCATGCCATTAGTTGACCCAAGCCTTGTGAGTGAAATTGGGTAGATGGGACTCTCTGGAATGGGATCGTAGATTGTTGTGCTGGTATGAAGTCACAAGTCATCATGACCAAGGGTTTGAGCGTCCTGGTTTTGTTCAGACTGTCATTCAAGCTAGATAACACGCTCTCTCACAGAAACTGTAACTAAGGTCTGCTCATCATAGTTGCAGTATAAACTACAAGTGGGTTCTGCGGGTGTTGAACAAACACAAATATGCCTGAGCAGGTGTCTGTAATGGGGATTAGCTAGCTGCCCAAGTAGACGGGCATCCTTTGATACAAGTGACCAGCCATGCATTTCATTTTTTCTTTCTACAATGGCAACACCAATTTCTTCAAATATTTTCAATCCATGTACTTTTTTATTCATTTAATTTTTTCCTTATCTTGTCAATTTTTAATTGTTCTCCAATTATGGATCATATTTTACACACATTTCTGTTGTCTTCCCGTCATTTGATAATTTTATATCATTTTATCTTTTGACTTAATCTTTTCTTTATGACCAACATACTTTGCCACAGATCCGACATAAAAAGTCTTGCTGGGTATCAAATTGGTAGATGGGAATGATTCTGTGCCCCTGTTTACATATATATATTTGGAAAATTAATGATAAAATTGGAAAAAATGTTTTTTTTATGTGACACATTTCATTCTTTAGGACTTCATCAGACTAAAGTGATGTCTATGTTGATGTGATTAAACATGCACAAAACAGAGAGGAAGGATAAAATTATAATCTTTTAAATTTAATATATTTTCTATTAAGTGTTTGGGCATATAATTTAGCCAGTTTCATTTTGTTTCTTTTTTATTTTGTTCATGCTTTATCACTCTAGTTAAGTATCTTCCATTCTGTTATATAAAAATTTATATATGATTTTCTCACATACATACATACATATATACATATATACATATATACATAACTTCTGAGAATCATACAACTGTGAAAATGTTAGTTACTGCAAATAAATATTTCTAAAACCTCCAGTTTCATTTTCAAATTCTTTTTCTTATATATATATATATTTTTTCAGCCTTGTGCCACATCTAAGCAGTGCTTAGAAAATCAAATATATATATATATACAAATTGTATATAGTTATATACATGTATATGTTCACTTATAAAATAGGTTTTTGAGTTGATTGCTACATACTTAGCTGAAAAACCCTGATAAATTATCATAAAAATATCCTGAGATTGTGAATTTAAATTGATTTACTTTTACTCACACATATGCACACATGTACATGTACACCCACACACATACATGCATACACACACACATACACATACATATACATTTATACTAAAAATATATAAAACTATATAACTATACATAAGTCTGCCTATAACTATGTATGCAGGTATATTTATAAATAGATAAATGCGTGTACAAATCTTCGTGTTGAAGTGACAAGTAGTTTCTTTGAAATTAATCTTTAATATTGCTTGTAAATGACAAGCATCTGTGAATTAAGCTTGGAAATGTGTAAAATCTTTCATCTGCTTACCCCATGCTGGTCAGGCAAGATCAAAAGTCATTTGCTTTATGTCCATGTATAAATGATACAAAATTGTCACGTTACAAATGGCAAGTTTATTCCTCATAGACACATATCCAGCCTCTTATCATGTATTTCTGAGAATATATCCTTAGTCAAATAACAGTCTTAAAACTGACATTCAATTGTATATGTTTACTGAGATCATGAAAGGGTTAGCGTAAGATAAAATAAACAATAAGTGTCAATAATACTTTGATTTTTCTTTCAAATTAGAAACCAATGTTTGCCTCATGGTTCCATGTTTCTAACCAAAATCAGCGATCATGTTTTCAAATGCTGATTTTCAGAGCAGAAAAGATTTTTTTAATTTGAAAAACTGGGGCAAATTTTCTATTCTAATTTCTATCTATGTATTTTAATTACAGCTTTTAATTCATTCAGTTGTAAGCAGTACTTTTCAGAACCAAGCTTAGTAAATATTTTGGCTTAATTGAATTTGAGGGAAGTGGCTTAATTTGATCTGTATTCAAGCCAAAATAAAAACTAGAATTTTCAATGCAGAATTTCAAAATATCATAAAACAGACTATCACCTTTGGGTGTTGACTTCAATGTCCACTTTTATATTTACATATGTTCTATCCATGGTATTGAGTAATTTAACCCTTAAATATCTTCTTCAGGACGTAGGCGGCCATGGCCCTCCACATCTTTCTATCCTTTGCTGCTCTTAACACCTTTTCTCTTAGTATTTCTTCTAAACCCTGCTCTGCCATCCATTTGTTCAAGTTCATCAAGTATGGCATGCATTTCTTTCCCCTGTCTCTCTTTCCCTCCATCATTCCTGTGAGTATTAGATTCTCAAAGCCCTCCTTCCTCATTGCATGTCTCACAAACTTCAGCTGACTCTTCCTGATGTTAAGTATAAGTTTCCTTTTCATTTCCATCCTCTTTAAAACCTTTTTGTTGCTCATATGTTCAGTCCATGGTATCCTCATCATCCTTCTGTAGAACCACATTTTGGTTGCTTCAAATCATTCCTTTATCTATGATGAGATTATCCAGTATTCACTGCCATATAGAAGGACAGATATCACATAACAGTCTAGCATAGCATACCTTAAAACTATAATTTACCACTATATATATATATATATATATAATTTCAGGTGAAGAGGACTCATGGTTTCATTATTTTGAGTACCCCGGCATTTATTTTATTATGAACATTATAATGTAAATCATCTGCACAACCAACATCAAACATTGCCTGATGATGAGAATCTATCTCAAAACATAGAAATTTCCTTGTCGCAATGTATAATTAATTGATATATATATATATATATATATATATATATATATATATATATATATATATATGAAGCTTGAAATTCAATATCAGAACTATTTTTATATATATATATATATATATATGCTCTCATTACGATTGAGCTCTCTAGAGCAGAAAATTTTAAAAACAGTTTCCACTTCTGTGATATAAACATTACTCTTCAGAAATTAATAGAGTTCTTTCAATGACTGGTGTGTTTACAATGCTTATATACAACACGTTAAAATTTCCCTTCTCTGATTCCATGCGCCTATGGCTTAGCAGGTAGTGACTCCGACTGACACCAAATCAGTCGAGTTTCGATCTCAGCCAGAAGCAAGTGGATGAGTCTTGCCACACTGATGAGCTGTGATACAGCAAAACAGGCTTGTATGTGGATGACTAATATATTATGCTCTCATTACGATTGAGCTCTCTAGAAAGAAAATTTTAAGAACAGTTTCCACTTCTGCGATATAAGCATTAATCTTCAGAAATGATTAGAGTTCTTTCGGTGACTGGCATGTGTGTACACTGCTTATATACAACACATGAAAATTTCCCTTCTCTGATTCCATGTGCTTATGGCTTAGTGGGTAGTGACTCTGACTGATACCAAGGTTATAGAACCCAGTCTGTCCTGCTATTTAACCCATAGCTTGAGGAAAGATATAGATTAATATCTTTTCCAAAGGTATATACACATAAGTAAAGACAACGAATTCAACTAGAACTTGATTTTGGCTCTCTGATTTCTCATTCCAAGCCAATATCCACTTCATCACAACACACAATATATACAAGATGTCTCAAAAGCCTGACCATAGAAAAAGCATAAAAGAACCCCACTAGAAATTTTATTTAATTAATCAGTTATCAGTACATAACAACATATGATTAAAATTACATCCATTTAATTCTATACATAATATCAGTCAGTCAGTTAAGTACCATACGTGATACCCACTTTGGGTGATCATGTCTCTTTTGAGACATGACTGACTGGGCAGAAGATTATCCCACAGTAGGTTGCCATTGCTTTCTGTGGTAGACTGGTTGCCGACCAATACTATAGAATCTAATCTGTCCTATCATTTAGATCATAACTAGAAGGAAGGATTAATACCCTTTCCAAGGGTATTTGTGTGTAAATGAATGCAAGGAATCCAACTGGAATTTGAAGCTCCCCAACTTGTCGTTTTCAGTCAATATCCATTTCACCACAATCTATGTAACATAACATATGTAATATAACAGTCTGAAAAATATGAAAACTAATTAATGAATCAATGTTAATTGAAATCGAACCAAGGAATTATAACATACCTGCAATTAAAAGTCCATGATGTCTTGCCTGCAAGGTCAGAGCCACCATTTGTAATTTAGGTAAAGCACATGTGAAGGTCTAGGGCTTTTACAATTATCATTAATTTGCATTTGTGGCCAAAAACCTGAATAAATGTGAGCTGCATAGATGAACAGAGAGAAGCATCTACAGAATTGAACCAGTATTAGACTCATTGTGACTATCAACTAACTCTTACTCTGCTTAAACTATAAATAAACGAACGATATATATATAGCAAAAAAGGCAAATAACCCTGAAGAGTGAAGATATTACAATAATTCCTTCAGAAAACATTGAAGTCAACATGACTGAAATAAAACTGCTCAACTAAGTGATAAATTTCTTCACATTAATTCTATTAATGCTCTATCCTTATCTTGGTATCAAGCACTTTATGACAAAAAAATCTGCTTGCCTAAAATGCCTTCCTATCAAGAAACTACTGAAAAAAACAGCAATTAACATCATTACAATTTAACACTATATATATACAAAAAAGTTATAAGTCAGATTTAAATTAAATTTAAATTAGACCAGTAAGCAGTTGTATTAGAAACTACTCAATGCATGTTTGAAAGCAAAGGAAATTTTAACATGTAGAGATTTTTTATATTTAATTTGGAGAGATTGGCCAATTATGCTACCATGGTTTTGACCTTTTTTGTTCCGTCAGGTGATTTGTATTGACTGATACATTGTCAGTCAATACAAATTACCTGACAAAACTGAAAAGATTAAAACCATGGTAGAATATATAACATGCTAAAATTTCCCTTCTCAGATTCCATGTGCCTATGACTTGAGGTTAGCGACTCCAACTGACACCAAATCAGTCAAGTTTCAATCCCAGCCTGAGGCAAGTGGATGTCTAGCCACACTGATGAGCTGTGATACAGCGAAACAGGCTTGTATGTGGATGATGAATATTATGCTTTCATTATGATTGAGTACTCCAGAGAAAAAAATTTGAAAAAAAAAGTTACCACTTCAGTGATATATGCATAACTCTTCAGCAATGAATTGAGTTCTTTCAGTGACTGTCATGTGTATATGCCTCTTATTATATAAGATGCTAAAATTTTTTCCTCAGCATAGGGGTTAGTGACTCTGACTGACACCTAATCAGTTGAGTTTCGATCCCGACCAGAGGCAAGTGGATGTTTAGCTACACTGATGAGCTTGGATACAGCAAAACTGGGTTGTATGTAGATGACAATTATATATATATACTAGCAGTATAACCTGGCGTTGCTCAGGTGTAATGAAAGCTTTAAAACTAATCCATGGTCCTGGAGCTCAGACTCTTTGTATGTTGGCACGAAATACTAAAAAGCAATAGTTGTTTCCAGTTAAAGCAAAACCGTAGACTGAAAGAAAAATGAATGGATGTTAGTCAAATTTTGATTTCCTGGTATTGATATAAAATAAGTTTTTTTCATCTTAAACTGAATTTTGAAGGCTAAATAAGTCCTCTGAGTAAATGGTATCATGGCTGAGACTAAGAACTACAATTATACCTACTTAGAGCCAAACCCGAAGCAAAAACTAAAATAAAAGAGCTAAAAAAAATACAGACATACAGGCAAAAAAAACAAACACACACATGCAAACATCTTGCCTTTTATATATATATATATATATATTAACGATTTTCTGCACTATTGTAAGAACTGCAACCTTGAAACTTCTGAATATTGTTTTTTATGTCTTCGTCTATGAGTGTATCAAATTTGATTAAAATCGGACCACTCCTTCTATAACCCGATTTTTTCGATTATCAATCTTCAATATTTATCAGGAGTACCACGACACAAAACCTAGCTAAGAACACTTGCAGACACTTATAGTACAACTGTGTAAATTTTCAAGAAAATTGGTTCAGCCGTTTCAGAGTCTATAGGTAACGGACACACACACACACACACAGACACACACATACACATACACAGACAAAGTTCCATTTATAAATAAGTGTGTATATATATATATATAGTGTATCGAGGCAGCAAGTAATTTTCTAAACATATGCTGTTAAATATAAGAGACAATGAATGTCTATTATGTTTAATCATGAGCCGTTCTAAACGTCGTATTTTTGCTTTAATTTCCAACATGTTGGAGAATTTTTGTCTTTATTTTCAAATGAAATTAAAGCAAAAATACGACGTATAGAACAGCTTATGATTAAACATAATAGACATTCATTGTCTCTTATATTTAGCAGCATATATTTAGAAAATATATATATATATATATATATATATTACGGAAATTAACAAAATGGTCTTTAAACAACCAACAATTTAAAATGATTTGTTTGAACATTGTTTTTGATTGATACTCGTATTTAAGTATTTCAAACAGGTTCGAATACTGCCAAATAACACATATTTTCGTAACAAAAATTCATCGCAAATAATCAGGCCAGTAGAAATAAATATATATACTGTTTGATTATAAAACAGAATATCTCTTAAATATGAGTATTGATCAAATATAATATTCAAACAAATCATTTAAAATTGTCAATTGTTTAAAGACCATTTCATTAATCTTCGTTAATATGTTCACATTTGTTGACATTTCAATACATTTCAGAGCAGATATAGTTATTACGATGAATTGAAAATTGTTTTATATAGGCTTGATTTAATTTCGTTTAGACAGTTGGTCATTCGTGGTCGAGAGGTCTAAGACGTGCC
This sequence comes from Ascarosepion bandense, assembly GCA_037127315.1. Classification (NCBI taxonomy): domain Eukaryota; kingdom Metazoa; phylum Mollusca; class Cephalopoda; order Sepiida; family Sepiidae; genus Ascarosepion; species Ascarosepion bandense. Next base: position 4,388,672 of record JBBBDQ010001460.1, on the reverse strand, counting down.
AGATCAATTAGTAGCTTTTCCTATGTGGACACATATTTTCGTAACAAAAATTTATCGCAAATAATCAGGCAAGTAGAAATAAATATATATACTGTTTGATTATAAAACGGAATATCTCTTAAATATGAGTATTGATCAAATATAATATTCAAACAAATCATTTAAAATTGTCAATTGTTTAAAGACCATTTCATTAATCTTCGTTAATATGTTCACATTTGTTGACATTTCAATACATTTCAGAGCAGATATAGTTATCACGATGAATTGAAAATTGTTTTATATAGGCTTGATTTAATTTCGTTTAGACAGTTGGTCATTCGTGGTCGAGAGGTCTAAGACGTGCCAGATCAATTAGTAGCTTTTCCTATGTGGACACATATTTTCGTAACAAAAATTTATCGCAAATAATCAGGCAAGTAGAAATAAGAAGTTATACTGTTTGATTATAAAACAGAATATCTACTTAAATATGAGTATCGATCAAAAATAATGTTCAAACAAATATATATATATATATATAGTGTATCGAGGCAGCAGATAATTTTCTAAACATATACTGTTAAATATAAGAGACAATGAATGTCTATTATGTTTAATCATGAGCCATTCTAAACATCAAAATTTGGTTTTAATTTCAGGTGAAAATAAAGACAAAATTTCTCCAACATTTGGATAATTTTTTATTGATTCTAAGCTTTTGGCTCACATGAGCCATCTTCAGAGAGGTTACAAGGACATTAACATAAAAACATCCACCATCAGCGACGATTTTATCTTGGGTTGACATAAAACTTTGCTAAGCAACAGTAACAGTTAAAAAAATAGCAAATGCAATTTGTAAATTTGTAATGCGGTTCTATGACATCACACCGTGTGAGAACTCGAAATGATAACAGAACCATATATTTAAATGCAATGTAATGTGTTATGACCAGATTTAAATGTGATTTTATTAAGTGTGGTTGTTTGAATTTAATGTAGATGGCCTCCAATATCTGGAGGTTCTTTTTACTGTGTGTATGAGTAAGGATCATTGTATTGTTGACTAAAATCTGTTTGATATTACCTACATTGCTATGTTTTTCTATGAAATGTTGTTTAATTGTATTTTGATCACAAAGGTGACAGGTAAGTCTATGGGAGAGTGTGGTTGTAGTAAAATCAATATATGTATTGGGTTTATTATTAGTACCAGAGATACAATCTCTGAACGGGCATGTAAATTGATACACTACATTAAATCCAAACAATCACACTTAATAAAATCACATTTAAATCTGGTCATAACACATTACATTGCATTTAAATATATAGTTCTGTTCTCATTTCGAGCTCTCACGCGGTGTGATGTCATAGAACTGCATTGCAAATTTACAAACTGCGTTTGCTATTTTTGGTAAGTTGCTTAGCAGAGTTTTGTGTCAACCCAAGATAAAATTGTTGCTGATGGTGAATGGTTTTATGTTAGTGTCCCTGTAACCTCTCTAAAGATGGCTCATGTGAGCTGAAAGCTTAGAACAAACTTAATAAAAATTATCCAAATGTTGGAGAATTTTTGTCTTTATTTTTACCAGAAATCAAAGCCAAAATATGATGTTTAGAAAGGCTCATGACTAAACATAATAGACATTCATTGTCTCTTATATTTAACAGTATATATATATATATATATATATATATATATAATTAATGTGGAGAAGTTTGTCACTTAGCTGAGCAGTTTTATTTCAGTCATGCTAACTTCAAAATTTTGTGAAGGAATTATTGTAATGTCTTCACTCTACAGGGTTATTTGATCTTCTGCTAAAATAACCCTGATGAGTCAAGATATAATAAACCTTCATGAAACTTAAATGTTAGCATAACTGAAATAACACTGCTTAGCTAAATGACAAACTTCTACACAATAATTTTAATAACACCCTATCCTCATCATGATATTGAGCATTTTATGACAAAAGAAACCTACCTGCCTAAAATACCTTTCTACCAGTAAACTACAAAAAAAAAAAGAGTTTTTGGCAGTAAACATCATTACAATTTAACACTATTTACATATATATATTTTTAATTTATTTATTTAAACATTATTTTTAATGGATACTCATATTTAAGTAGATGCTTTAATTTCATAATTAAAAAGTATATTTATTTCCATCTATTGGCCTGCGTGTTGTGGTACAGTGGATATCAGCTCGGAACGAGAAACCAGGGAGCTGAGTTCGAATTTGTTAAATCCATTGTATTCACTTACGCGCAAATACCCCTGGGAAAGGTATTAATCCGTCTCTTCCTTCCAGTTATCGGTTAAATAGCAGGACAGATTGGGTTCTATAGCCTTGGTCGGCAACCAGTCTACCGCTGAAATCAATGGCAACCTACTGCAGGATAATCTTCTGCCCAGTCAGTCATGTCTCTTGTGAGACATGATCGCCCAAGCGTGTATCACGTATGGCACTTAACTAACTGACTGATTGGCCTGCTTAATCAAGAAATCTCATTAGGAAAATACTTTCAGCCTAGAAAATATTTTCTAATGTGTCTACATCCAGACATTATTTCAGACCTTCCATTTAGTAGCTTTTGTTGTTCTGGAAATAATACTATAGCCAATATACTATTTTCTTCTTGGCACAAGCTGCAGATATCACAACTGTTGCAGGATTTGGCTTCTTTAATATTTTCCTCATTATGTGTAAAAACGGTTCAAAAGCTCTGCATATCCAAGAACTTTCAGCAATTCTTTTAGCCATTATCAAGGGTGATTTTTATTTTCTATCTTTAACTGAATGTGTGTGTGTTTTTTTTATGTATGTGTTTGAAGTTATGGGAATGTTTTATTTTTTAAATACAGTCATCACATTGTGGCTGCGTTCATAGTTAATGTTATTGTGCATTGGCTTTTCTTTTTTTATTATAGAGGCTTCTATTATTTTTAATCTTTATAATTTTAATATATATGGCTTTGGAAATGATCAAACGCATTCTATTTTATAAAGATTAGTTGGAATTACAATAATCAAAACACCAAAACAGAAAAAGGTAGACATGGAATTAATTAGAGAGCCTCAACAAAAACAAATTTATTGCTAAAAAATCTAAACAAATTAATAAGCCCCTAGTGAGTATAAAACATTAAAAATATTACTCATGTTCCAAAAAATCTTTCCGAAGAAGTGCTGGATGGAAAAGCTCCCTTTAAAAGACTGCGATCCCTCATTTTTAAAACCATATTTAAATTTTGTGGCACAAATTGTTTTTAGATAGATAGATAGATAGATAGATAGATAGATAGATAGATAGATAGATAGATAATTTATATATGTATAGTTAAAGTAGAATAAAACACATTGCTTAAATTTAAATACTAAATAAATTTAGATTGTTATATCTGATTCTATTTTTTTGCTTTCATTTTAGAAAACAATGATGTGATTAGCTTTATTATTTGACATTATTATATTTAAAATATTCAGTGACAGATTTATTTTCAGTTAAGCTAAGGAGAAAAAAATTATGTTGTTAGATTTTATTAGTGAATATTTTCTGAGACAAACTAAAAAATTCCCAAGTTTTACCTTTTTTAAATTCTGCTGTCCCCAAAAGTAGAAAAATATTGTAAAACTGAGATTGTCATCCGAAAAGACAATAGGTGAACTGTCAGGAATTGAAATGCCAGCTTTGACCTCTTTAGAAAAAGAAAGGAAAATTTGCCCAACTGAAAAATGAAAGCTGTCTTCATTTTGTTTGTCACTTGAAAGTCATTGCATGAGGGAGACATCATCCATCCTGAACAATTCAATCAAGAGAGAAATAAAGATGTCTGCTTTAAGGGCTGGGGATTTTGAGCAGGTTAAATACTTGTTCTGCCTTGTCCCTGATGATGGATAACTGAGATATCAGATTGTTAAAAACTATGCTAGGGAAGGAGTCAAATAAGAAATCTGAATCTTTCTCAACCAGTTCAGTAAACAATAAACTTGATCCACAAATTTGAGCTGTACAATATTCAGTTATCTGCCCTATCACCTTTTGATCTTTTTCTCATGGCTGGGGATCAGTTTGAATTGTTTTTTTGTTGGTTGAATTTCACATAGGATGTTGCATTCATTTAAACTGATCCTTGCATCCTCATCTAAGATCCTTAAACAGGATGTTGAGGAAGTGTTGATATCGTATTTTAACCTGGAGCATTTAAAGAAATGGAACATTTGAACCTGTGTCATAGTTCAGCTAATTTCAGCAAAAAGAGATTATGGTTTGTTTGTTTTTTTTGTTAGGAATCATATTTCATTTGAAAAGAAAATGTCTCCATGCCAAATTTTTAAGTCTTCAAAGTTTTAAGTTAGTTGTGTCAGCCTTTGAGAGTTGTCTGCAAGATTTTGCATGCATTAAAAGCTGTCTGTGTAATTAGAAACCATTCTTTGCGTGTGACAGAGAAGACATAGTTTCATTTTTCATGAATAAGAGAAACCATCGGAAAGTAACATTACCTCAAGGAGTAAACAAATAAACAGAAAGGAACAAAATGGAGACAAATAAATAAAAAGGATTAAAAAATTAAAGAAATGGAAAAAAAGAGAGATAACTGCAAACAAAAAAAAGTACAGTAAAAAATTAAAGTAAAAAGAAAGGAAAAGAAAAAGGGAAAAAAAAAGGCAAAGAAAACAAACTATTTAAAATGATAGTAAATATTTTTTCTCCAAAATGAATTAAGGGAAATATTTGTTTGAAATTAAAGCCTTCACTAGTTTTTTCCCCTTTTTTAATTGGTAAATTTTAAAAAATGATTTCACTTTTATTTTAATATAGTCAACAATTGTACAAATTAGCACTTAAAAAACTCTTTTAAGGTGACATAAGTATATTTTTATTTAATCAAATATAAATATATTTGATTAAGTTGATAATATATATTCAATATCAAATTCATATTTTAATCATTTCACCCTAAGCAAAGCACTAAGATGCAGGGAGCTGTTAAAGAAATAGTGAACTAATGAATAATTTAATATATGTTTAACTGATTTCATAAGCATACGTGATGTGTGATTTTTTTCCCTATCTTAAGAATACTTCAGGACATTCTAAATTCAAAGCATATTAAAAAATATTAGAAAATTATAATGCATATTAAAATATATATGCAGTTTAAAATATTCACTTTTTTCTTTCTTTTTTGTCTGTTACTATAAATCTCTCTCCCTCTCTCTCTCTCTCTCTCTCTCTCTCTCTCTCTCTCTCTTTATATATATATATATATATATATTATTGTTATTATTTTAGAACTTGTGAAAAGCTACAAACTACTACAAAATTGTACATTTTGTTTTGACATTGAAAGAATAATGTCTCATCAGGGAGCTAACTATATATATATATATATATATATATATAATTTACCATATATATATATATATATATATATATATATATTGTATATTTAGGCAGCAATCTCACTTTTTTACAGGTTTCATTAAAGATGACAGACAAGGTATTATAGTTAAGTTTTTTGTGTAATCTTTTTTGTATGTGATTTTATAATATTTTTATATAAAAATTGTTCAAATGTTATTTTTATGAGCACTTTTGGTTATACTTTTAGCCATCATCAATGATGAACTTTATTTTAATTGTAACTATATATGTATAGTGTTTATCTATGCATGCAGAGTCAAAAATATTTAAAAATGTTCCAAATATAATGTATTGTTGTCATGTTTGTAATTGATATTATTAAGTGTTCGATTTTTCCTTTTTATTAATAATGCTTCCATTATTTTTGGCCATTTTTGCATGTGGATGATGCTGTTATATTTGTATTATCAATGAGTATGTTATGGCTAGGTCTCCATGTGTATTTAAATGAGATTGAATTGAACTATGAGCAGAGAGATGCAACGTGAGTCTTCTCATCAATTAAGTTGTAGTGTATCCAGTTATTCTAAATCTCTAAATATATAGCAGAAGCACCAGACCACATCTGGCAGTTATATTCAAAGCATGGATGAATGGGAAAATTATAAATAAGTAAGACAGCAAGGCACAGTGAACCAACTTTCTTAGTAGACCTAGCAATTGACTCAATATAATCTTTCTACTTCATGTCAGCAGAGAATTTAGCCGAAGTAGGTACAAGGAGTCATTCTCCTGGAGATTAGCATCAGCCACATTGATGGAAGCCAGAAAATAGTTTCCTAGATGATTAATAGAGAGTAGTTTTGTTCTGGAGATGTTAAAATTAATAAGCCATTTCTTGCCCTAGTTAACAACAAACAATATTGGCATGCAAATTTTTTCATTATATCAACTTTCTTAACAAAATTATTGCTATTGCAATGTTGAATACTTACAAAAAAACAATAATAAAAAAAAAAAGAGAGGCATAAGAAAGCTTAATGACGTTAGTGAGGTTGTGCATCAAGAGACATCAGATGCCAGAAATATAAAATTTAAATCTAAATTTAAGTTACCCTGCATATCTTTGCTCCTTTTTTCCTTGATATTTAAAAAAATTACTAATTTTATTTTATTTTTTTTTTTTTATAAGTGTTTCACCCCGAGCAAGGCATGTCACTGCCACTACTGTGCAGGGGGCTACGTAGAGTGGAGAAAGGCTGATTAAATATAGGAAATAACAGAGGGTGGGTGATAGGCGGGTGAGGATACCGAGAATGAGGGTTGGGTAGATGAGAGTCTTGTGAGAATAGTTGGGAGTTAGTGTGATAGGAGGTGTCTATTGACCCTACATTTAAACACCTGGAGATTGTAACTGTCGGGAAAGCAGAGTTGTGGAAGGGAGTTCCACAGGCGGGAAGCGCGAGAAAAGAAGCTGTTGGAGTAGAATTTACGGTTACATCTTATTTGTTTAACTGTAAAAGGGTGGGACCTAGTTGCTAATCTAGTATCTCGTGTAAATTCGTGCTTAGGCGGCACCAGTGATCTAAGCTCATCGGAGCAGAAGCCATGAAAGTACTTGTAGAAGAGGCACAGGGAAGCTACATCACGCCGGTGTGAGAGCGGCTGCAGCCGGTCTGCCAAGTCAGTATCAACCACGTTACAGATCCTCCTTTGTATTTTGTCAAGAAGCCCAAGGAGAGCAGCAGGGGCACCTGACCAGATATAAACTGTACATTTATAATATGAAAAACAATAGGAAGTTGTGAAGAGCCAAAACACACTTTCTGAAGGCATATGTGTCTAAGTCATCTGCCCGTTTTTCTTTAATATTTAAAAAATTATTAAGGTTATCTGCATTTAAAAATTACTTTCAGAATATGGGAAACAAAAAAATAACCTTCTTCTTATTATTCATATTTTGGTGGTAATTTTTATTTGTTTATTTTTTTCAGAATTTTTTTAAATAAATGTGATTTTAAAAAATTACAATGTTTCTAGAACTAAAATAAGAATAAAAAATATGGTTTTGAATAGAGTGTGAAATATTCTTTCTGTTTTTGCATGAAGCATAATGAAAATGCTTACAAGTGTGATAAGAAAAAACTTTGCAAAAATGCAAAAGTCTCAAAGACTTTTTTATGAGAAAAGATAAAAAGAATCTTTTTAACCAAATTAAAGATCAAAGATTTGATGATTTAACAGGTGAAGTAAAAGCATTTAAAGATTTGTAATAAAACTTTGCTCAAGAAAAAGCTGAAAATCCCTCCAAAACAAGTTTACTTTAATAATCATGTCAGATAAACAAACAATTGTAAAAGCATTCTAAAAATGAATATAAAATTACAAATTTGTGATTCAAGTCTGATAAAAATGTTAATGACCTTGTGTGTAAAAGAATGTTAGAATATATATATATATATATATATATATATATATATATGTGTGTGTGTGTGTGTGTGTGTGTGTGTGTATGAATATCAATAAATATACGTATGGATATACATAAAGTACACTAGCATGTATAAAAATATTTTCTGGTGTTAATAAAACAGTGCCCATTGTAATGTAACAGAGCTATAAAGTATATATTAATAAATATACATATCCTATATCTAAAGCATGACTTGAGTTATGACTTGAGTTATATATATATATATATATATATATATATATATATATATATATATCTGAGTGAGTATAGAATGAGGAGAGAAAAAAGAAAAATTTTTTCCATCCAAAACATTAATTTAAAACAGTGCTCGATATATGATGTATAGAGCAGTGAATATTTATTATAAATTATGTTTTAGAACATGTACATAATTTCTTCTATATATGTTCTCTTCCCTACAATCATATGGTTGTTTCAGTGTTTGGATTTAAACACTCAAACCTTTATTTCCCCCGAAGAAATCCAAACACTGAAACAACCATATGATTGTAGGGAAGAGAACATATATAGAAGAAATTATGTACACGTTCTAAAACATAATTTATAATAAATATATATATATATATATATATATATGGTCAAGAGCAGGTAGACAGTAAATAATGACAATAATGAATTAGACTGTCCAGCTACTTTTGGACCACCCTATATATATATATATATATTTAAAATTTGTGTTATTTAGGCAGCAAAATTTCTTTTAGACATGTCAGATTAAATAAACTGCAAACATTATGTCTGCTTATTTTTAATAAAATCCATTCATACTCATGGATAACCTTTCACGTATTATAATTGAAAGATGTCAGAAATGAGTCATCACGTTGACAGATGTTATTATCACTCATTTCTCAATACTGAATATTGATACTGAAGTAAACTAAAATGTTTGTCAAAAGAACAGTTTTTTCATGCTTTAACACATACATGACCATGACATTACAACATATAAAAAAATTCCATTTTAGATAATTTCACGTTCTAATGTATATTTGAAGCAGAAAAAAATTTACAGTAATTTTTAGCAACACAGTTTTGCAGTTATTTTTTGTTAAGATAACTCACACCCTAAAAATGATCTCGGAAAGAGATTGAAGGTACTTCAGTACCTTGAGAAATGAATAATTATAACATCTATCAATGTTACAACTCATTTCTGACATCTTTCATAATACGCGAAAGATTATCCCTGAGTATGAAAGGATTTTATTAAAAATAAGCAGATATAATGTTTGCAATATATTTAATCTGATATATATATATATATATAAATCCTGTCACACTTCTGGAGAGAGAGACAATAGCAAGGCAGCATCGACTCAGTCCATTCTCTTTACTACAAGTTATTAAACTTTACTACTAGTTGTAAAAGCTCTTGCTGTGTGTTTGCACTTTAACGTTGCCTTATTTTTTTTTGGGAAATAATTGTTGTTGCATAATGAAGTATATATATATATAGATATATTCTCTCAATTATAATAAAGATAGTGGTGTACTTATATATATATATATTAATACAGGTTTCGTTGAATAATATAGACAAGTTTTGTCTATTTATTTTGTGTAGTATCCTTTCGTATTGTCTGATAAGCTTGATGGTGTTATAATATTTAGAATATTTAAGTTATTAACAAAGTGGAATTAAACAAAGAGAATTAAATCAAAAAGACAAGTCCATTTTTACCGTGGCAGATGGCTGCAGACAGTGATGTTCTATGTTCACTATATGTTAATGTTCATTCTTTGATAATGGCTTATGTAAGCCGAAAGCTCAGACCTGATAAAAAAATCAACAATTACTGTGATTTTCTGTTGTCTTTTAATGATAGCACCATCAAGATTATCAGACAATACGAAAGGATCCTACACAAAATAAATAGACTAAACTTGTCTATATTATTCAACAAGACCTGTAGTAATGAAAAAATGCTGCCAAAATACACACAATATATATTTGAAATTATTTGTTTGAACATTATTTTCTATCAATACTCATATTTAAGTAAATATTTTGTTTGTAATCAAACAGTATACATATTTATTTCTACCGGCCTTATTATTTAAGATAAATATTTGTTACAAAAATGTGTCATTTGGCAGGATCCAAACCTGCGACCCCTATCGATATAGGGGTAGCCAACAATTGATCTGGCATGACTTATGGTTATTTGCATGAATTGAAAATTATTATATAGGCTTGATTTGACTTTGTTTAAACTGTTGGTCATTCATGGTCGAGAGGTTTAAGATGCGTCAGATCACTTGGTGGCTTCCCCTACATGGATAGGGGTTGCAGGTTCGAATCCTGCTGAATGACACATATTTTTGTAACAAAAATTTATCGTAAATAAACAGGCTGGTAGAAATAAATATATATACTGTTTGATTATAAACAGAATATCTACTTAAATACGAGTACGGATCAAAAATAATGTTGAAACAAATAATTTCAAATTGTCTGTTTATTTATAACCATTTTGTTAATCTTCATTAATTTCCATAATGTGTGTGTGTGTGTGTGTGTGTGTGTGTGTGTGTGTGTGTGTTCCCTCATTTCATGCTCAGTGGGGGATAACCAGTAAGGAAACAGCTAATAATCCTATCAAATATTATGCCATCATTTTTGACAGCATGTGTACATTCATATTATATATATTATAACTTATATTATTATATGCTATATAAACTATAGCTTTTAAGTATTTAAACTAACAGAAAATGAAATCACAATGCATAGAATATGTTTCAATTTACATCAAAGTAAACATACAGCTAATAGAAGTGGATGACAGAAAATTTAAGAGGCACAGAAAGGCAACTACATGGCAACTTCTCTTATGGAAGATAGTAAAGGAAAGCAAGAAGAGAGGACTAAGTATCATTAGCAAGAAGACAGAATGCTTGGTTGTTAGCAAAAGAAACAGTTCAACTCACAAATTACAAATTGGAAATACCAAAATCAAACAAGAATCACAATTTAAATATCAACAACTGTGCAATCAATGGACTTTCAGTGCATTTTCTTCTCAGTGAATCTTTTTGTTTTCTGATCAAACTAGCATTTATTAAATAGAAATTGTGTTTAGATGCATTATGTTAAACTACCAGTCTGTTTAAAGTATTGTTATGTGGCATATCTCTTTGATGTTCATATAGTCTTTTTGGAAGGACTTCCAGCTGTTTCCCTCAGGTACATTATTGAGCACTCTTTGCACTCTATTTTGTATATTCCTTTATTTGTCCTTGTTGTTGCTTTTTTGTTTGGTGCTAAGTATAACTCTTATTGTTTTAGAAGTGATGATTAATTTTTAACCAAAGTTGGTCAAGTTATTTCTGATGGTAGGTGTTATGAAGATTAGTAGGAGAAGTATGTGTTTAATTTTGTCAAAATTATTATCTGTGGATTTTTCTGTTATTTTTTTTTTCTGAGTTTTTACTGTAAGTGTCCACTCTATACAAGACCTGGGACCACACAAGATCAAGGGTTACATTAAGAGGCAGTTTGTATGGATAGGAGAAGAAGGAAATGGTTAACCCTAAACTTGAACAGGTTAAGATTGTAGCAACGTCCTCTTGGGAATCAGTTCCACAAAGCAGCAATTCACAGGAACAAGCTGTTTAATTTTTTTTTTTTTTGATTTTGTAAGCATTGCATTTGGATTTGTGTCACTTACATTTTTACAGTCCTGCATATATTTGCTGATGTGCATTGTGTGGTAATGAATATTGGCTCAGATTGGGAAATCAGTAGAGCAGGGTTCAAATTCCAGTTGAATTCATTGCATTTATTTGTGACACTATCTCCCACTGGTATATTTTTTTTTTTGGTTTAATACAACGGAGAAAGAGGAATTAATATTAGTGGTATTATTAGTTGTGCTTTATTGTAATTCACGATGTGAGCTTATGTAAAAAAATATTTTAATACTATCATGTACGTGTAAAATCTGGGGAATAGAAAAATTAGCTAACAGCTAGGAAAGAAAGAGAGAAATATAATTCTTCTTCTTTTGTGTTTGAAGCGGATTGTTTTGGACAAGCCAAAATTTTGTAAGTAGCCATAACAAAATGTCAGGATTTACTTGATGAAGTCAAGTAGGGTTAGATCCCCAAATAAATGTTCCTGGGAACAGAAGTTATGGGATTGGAAGACAGATGATGTAATTGAAATAAAGAAGACAGAAAGACATTACATCATGCGAGCTGTTGATATTTCATTCGTCGAGCCATGGCTCCCAACAAATTGTGTGGGTGAAAAACAATCTCATTGGTGGAAGGCTTAGAGTTGGCTAGATCCTCCAAGAGAATTGGAGAGGGTTATAAAAATAGAGACTCAGCAAGAAAAATCAGATAAGTTGGGAGAGAGCTTCCAGGCGACAAGGGTAAACCAACCCCCACACCACCGCCATCACGTCGCCGCCGCCATTAGCTGCCTCTGATTCAGTAAATCCCATCAAGCTCTGATAAGGACTGAAAGAACTTTGTTGATTTTAACGTTACCTAGAGAATGGAAAGCTCCAATTTTAGAAAATACATGAAAAGACTTTAACGAGAATTTGAAGAGCTCTGTTACTTTAACGAATCTTAGAAAAGACATTCTCATTTTGAAGATTGGAAGCTCTGAGATTTTGAAAACGAACTCTCACTCTCTCCTTGTAAACTGGCATTCCAACAACTGTATTATCATTCCAACAACTGTATTATCATTCCGACAACTGTATTATCATTCCGACAACTGTATTATCATTCCGACAACTGTATTATCATTCCGACAACTGTATTATCATTCCGACAACTGTATTATCATTCCGACAACTGTATTATCATTCCGACAACTGTATTATCATTCCAACAACTGTATTATCATTCCGACAACTGTATTATCATTCCAACAACTGTATTATCATTCCGACAACTGTATTATCATTCCAACAACTGTATTATCATTCCGACAACTGTATTATCATTCCAACAACTGTATTATCTGCTCCTGTGACTAATAATTGTTTTTTTTTTTATCAAGACATTCTTCGTAACTCTCCCAGTGTGTTCAACCTTATTCATTTGTTTAATTTTTTTTTGGTGCCATGTTTATTTTTAACCACAAGAGTACACCAGTGTCCAGTGTGGTTCTGGTGGAAAGATGGCTACTGGATTTGCACAACACAACTTTCTGAGATCAAATCACAATGTGGGCAGTGGTCCATTGTTGCAATAGACATTGTGACCTAAAAGCGTTGACACAGCAGGTACTGTTTCACCATCATCGCAGCGGGATCTGTTCCTGAACCAGCAAGCAACTGAACCAACCAGCCAGCCAGGTGGCAGTGTCACAATTGGTGCCATCATGATTTTCGATGAGAACAAGCGTCACAACCAGCCAGCCCGGGCGAATGTGCTACAATTTGTGTGCAAATGCCATAAAGAAAAAGAAATGAATCAATCTCTTCTCCCTCCAGCTATGAATTAAATAGCAGAACAGATTGTGTTCTATAGCCTTGGTTGGCAACCAGTCTAATGTAGGGGGAAATTGCAACCTACTATGGAAAAATCTTCTGCCTAGTTAATCATGGATGTAAAGTGACATGATTGTCCAAGCTTGTGTTACATATGGCAGTTGACTGACTGATTTATATATATATTATCTTACATCTAAAGCACAACTCAGAGTTTCAATGATTGTATAGTGTGGGAAACTCTGAGTTGTGCCTTCAACATAGGGTAATATATATATATATATATATATATTTATTAATATATACTTCATAGCTCTGTTATATTACATTGAACACTTTTTTATTAATACCAGAAAAATATTTATATATGCATGTGTACCTGCAGGTGTACTTATATATATATATACATATATATATATATATATACATGAGAGATGCTGAAAAATTCACAGCCAAGTTCCCAAAATTTGAAAAAATAATCATTATAATATTTTAAAGGTCTTCTTTACTTAGCCAAGAACTTTTCTTTGCTCTCTTTTTTATATACAAATATAATGACAGACACATTTATGCTCTCAATATTATCAAAAGAAGACAAAATGTGTGACAACTAAATAAAAAAAAAGAAACAGACTCTATCTCCAGACCAAAGCTGCGTATCTAGCAGAAATAATTATCTCACAATAACACCAGATTCAAATCATTAAATTCCTTAATCTTGCACCTTTATTATAATAATTTTCAGTTCACACCTTGAAAATCCACACCTTAACCTATCAACACTGAAAGTTCGTTTTTCTTTTTTTAAGCTGCTTTTTGAACAATTCTTGTAAAAAGAATTTTTATGTTATTTTTTTAAAATTACATAAACGAGATAAAAAAACAAAGTTTTCCACTTTAAAAGATTGCGTTTCTTTTATTTCATTTGAATCTTTTCTTAATTTATTTTTATCAGGAATGGGTGAAGTCCATATTGGCTTATATACATTTATCATTTGTCATTTTGTTGTTGTTGTTGTTGATGATGATGGTCGGAAAATTGGTGGTGATGGTGGTAGTGATGGTGGTGATGGTGGTGATAATGAAGAAAATTCCATATCTACAAAAAATATAAACCTTGATCAGAAGCAAAATGCAAGTGATTATCAGATAGGAATTTTTATTTTTAATAATAAATGTGTTTCATTTCATTTTTGTACATCCTCCTAACATTTCTGAAGTGTAACTTATTTTTTATTCTGACATATTAGTTTTCTTTTGTGATATGATTTATATAGATAATATACATAAAGTATATATATATATATACATAAGATAAAAGTGTATGTATGCATGTGTATATCTACATCAGTATATATCTATCTATGCTTACTCTATTCATATCTATCTATCTATCTATCTATCTATCTATCTATGCTTACTCTATTCATATCTATCTATCTATCTATCTATCTATGCTTACTCTATTCATATCTATCTATCTATCTATCTATCTATCTATCTATGCTTACTCTATTCATATCTATCTATCTATCTATCTATCTATGCTTACTCTATTCATATCTATCTATCTATCTATCTATCTATCTATCTATGCTTACTCTATTCATATCTATCTATCTATCTATCTATCTATGCTTACTCTATTCATATCTATCTATCTATCTATCTATCTATCTATCTATCTATCTATCTATGCTTACTCTATTCATATCTATCTATCTATCTATCTATCTATGTGTATATGTGCATGGTAATCAGTCAATATTTCTTGAGATCGATCTGAGCCTGTCTATTATTGTTCTGTCTCTCTCGCTTCATCTCCATATCTCTCTCACTTTTTCTATCTTAGTTTTTTAATATCTATCCATCTATCTATCTATCTATCTATGAAGAGAGATATGAGTAAGAGTCACTGTATGTATTCAGGGTGAGATGGATAAATTGTCGTTTAAATTACACAAACCTTAAAATAACATTGATATCTGATTTTAGATATATTTACCAAAATTACACAAAAATATCTTGAAATTACTTTTTGTGTAATTTTGGTAAATATATCTATTAAAATGAGATGTCAATGTCATTTTCATTTTTGCATAATTTAGTTGACACTTTATCCATCTCACCCTGTATATAGATATATGGATATAAATATGTGTGTGTGTGTGCGTGTGTGTGTGTGTGTGCATGTGTGTGTGTGTGTGTGTGTGTACATGAAGTTGAAACATCAAATTCTTCAAAATACCAGGATATAACAAACTCTTGTATAACATACTGATTCTTGATAATGGACAATCAGACAGTTGAGTGATATACATGCTACATACTTGGGAGATCATGTCTCAAAAGAGACATTGACTAGGCAGAAGATTTTCCCACAGTAGCTTGCCATTACTTTCTGTTGTAGACTGGTTGCCAACAAAGGTTATAGAACCCAATTTGCCCTGCTATTTAACCCATAGTTGATGATCTACATTCCTTTGCTCTACATTTTAGATTTTAGTGTCGTCCAAAAGCTATGCAGATTACTGAGAAATGAAAAACTTGCTTAGAAACAAAGAAAAGAGTGTTGGTTTGTTATATGATATAGCATTGAATGCTGGACAATGGTTGAGGAGAAAACTGAAGGTAACCAGAATGGATCTACAGAAGGATGCTGGGAATTCCATGGGTAGAGCAAGTAAGCAAGAAGGAGGTCTTAAAGAAAATGGCAACAGAAAGAACACTTATATTCAAAATCAGGAAATCGTAGCTGAAATGTTTTTGACACCTAAGGAGGAAAGAGGTTTGAGAAACTTAAACCTCACAGGGTACAATGAGTGCCAGAGATATAGAGGAAGATAGAGCGCTATTTCCCTGACAAGCTTGTGTGCATGAATGGTGGAATGGGAGAGTGAGCCTTAGTAAAGGGAGAAAAACTGCTAAGGGTCACAAGGAATAGGAAATGGTGGAGAACCATAATCTTCTATGCCCAAAAAGGATGTGGAATGTAGAAAAAGAAAAGGAAATAATTATTGTCAAACTATAACCACATTATTGATATAATAAAATATGTAAAATAGATAAGCCATCAGAAACATTATAAAAATAAAAGATATATGAACTATTGCCATTATAATTTATTATATTATCAAATTATTGTTAAATAAGATATTTGAAATACCTTTGCAAGAAATTATTCCAAAACTGGGGAAGAAAAAGTTTAAGAGAAATTTATTCCAGAAATATTTTGCAAACAAAAATAAAAATAAAGTTTTCTCTGCATTTAATATGCATGGACTAAGAATGCCTTCAGCTGAGAGACGATGGGAATAAAAAAGTTTTTATTTTGTTCAAAATTCATATTTTTCTTACACGTCTTTGAAAATGAAAAATACTTTTAAAAATGAAAATTTTAAACAAGATCAAAAATATGTTCACAGTAAAAACAAGAATCCCAATTTTGATAAAATTCTTGAAATAAATTCTAATTTCTCAAATAAATAAAGAGTATTTAAGAAATTCTAAAATAATTTATATGCCAATATTTCTATATACTTTTTTGGACTGAACTAATCAGTATCTTTATTTGAGGAAATTTGAATTAAAAAGTTATTTATAATTTTTATCTATTTAGTCTTTGTTTTTTTTATTTAAACATTTCTTTCTGTTTTCTTTTCTTTCTCATTCCTGTATATTTCATATTTTCGATATTCCGTGTTCTTTTTTATTTTCTTTCTCCTATTGTCTTTCCTTTTTTTATTCTTCTTTCTATTTTTCCTTTTTTCTAGTTTTCTTTTCCTTTTTCATTTTCATCAATATTTTATGTTTTCAGTATTTCTTTTTCTTTTTCTTTTCTTTTTTCTTTATTCTTTTCTTTTTTCATTTGTCTTTCTATTTTTTCTTTCTTTTCTTTTCCTTTTTTTTCTAATTTTCTTTTTCATTCTAATTCTTGTCAATTTTATGTTTTCAGTATAAGTCTTTCTTTTTCTTTTATTTTTATTTTTGACTTTTCTTTCTCATTTTTCTTTCTATTTTTCTTTTCCTTTTTTCACTTCTTTTTATCATTCTTGTTAATTTTGTTTTCCATAACACTCTTTCTTTTTTAATGTCTCTTTCTTGTTGTCTTTTCTTTTTTCATTTGTCTTTCTATCTTTTCTTTCTTTTCCATTTGCTTTCTTCCTTTTTCTTTTCCTTTTTTATTCTTGTCTATTTTGTTTTCAATATTTCTCAGTCTTTCTTTCTTTTTTATTTTCTTTCTCCTTTTTTTCATTTCTTTTTCATTCTTCTTCCTATTTTCATTTCTTTTTCTATTTTCTTTCTTCTTTTCTAGTTTTCTTGCTCTTTTTCTTTTTCATTCTTGTTTTATTTTATGCTTTTGATATTCCTCTTTCTTATTTTTTTTCTTTCTCCTTTTTTCTTTCTCCTTTTTTCTTTTTTCATTCTTTATTTATTTATTTCGTTTTTAACTCCTTTTCTTTTTCTTTTGTTTCTCATTCTTGTCTGTTTTATGCTATCAATATTTCTCTTTCTTTTTTATTCTTCTGTCTATTTTTCTTTTCCTTTTTTTTGGTTTTCTTTTCCTTTTTCATTCTTGTCTATTTTCTATTTTTGATATTACTCTTATCTTTTTATTTTCCTTCTTTTTTGTCTTTTATTTTTTTGTTCTTCTTTCTAATTTTCTTTCTTTTTTTTCTCATTTTCTTTTTCATTCTTGCCTATTTTATATTTTCAATATTACTCTTTTTTATTTTCTTTCTTCTTTTGTTTTTTCTTTTTTTGCATTCTTCTATCTATTTTTTCTTTTCCTTTTTTCTTTTTCTTTTCTAGTTTTTTCTTTTTCATTCCTTTCTATTTTATGTTTTTGATTTTCTTCTTTCTTTTTTCTTTCTCCTTTTTTCTTTTTTTCATTATTCTTTGTGTTTTCTTTTCCTTTTCTATTTTTGTTTTCTAGTTTTTTAATTTTTTTATTGAGTTGTTTAGAAAATAAAGTCCAATTTTAGAATTAGCATCTATTCCTGAGTTAATCTATTTAAACAGTGTTTAAATTAATCAAAATTGTTAACCCTGAAATTCTATATATTTCTGCCATTGAGTTACAAGGTTATTTATGCCTTTATGTTAAAACTCTAAAAGGTTTGGGCTCCAAGAAATCTTTGAATGCAGTTTCTGCATTTTTTTTTAAATGGAATGTTTTTTTTATTTAAAAAATTGTCAAGATGGTTGTAAAGGTTATAATCAGTGGATGAGAGGTCAGTGGGGAATATGGTGGGTGTGGCAAAGTCTCATATCTCAAGGTGGCAAGTTTTCGTAGTGTCATTTTAATAAGTTGCAGCTGAGCATTGCTATGAAGTAGAATTTACATAAACATTTAGTACACGTAAATTCATGTGGTCAAGGCACCAAAGAAAACCCTCTTGATGATCTTTTACTTTCACTGAGTTCATGTGGAAGCCATTTATCGAGTTACTTCATCTTGCCAATTTTCTTGAGATAGTCTGATATGAATTGATCTTGATGTGAGTTTTCTTTAACTAGTGTTTTCAGATGTTGATTGTCAATTGAAGATGAACATCCTCTACCACCTTAATCTTCAAGATCCATATCCTTACTGTTGAACATCAGAAACCAGCATTGTACTATTCACTTACAAGTGGATCCTTCACTCCATGCTCTGACTATACTGGAAACATTTGTCTGTTCTATAGATATATTCAGGGCAACTGCTCTGACAAGCTTTTATTCAAGGTGCCCCATCCATGTTAATTTAAGAGTGCTGCTAGAATGGTATCTAGGTCCCACCCATTTCCTGATGAAATTGTTAAATGCAACTGCCACTTCTACTCCAACTACTACTTTATCATGGGTTTCCTTCACACATCCACTAAAAGGGAAACCATTGTTTTGTATACATTTCATTATGTGATCTTATCATTATGTGAATACTGATTCTTCTCACACTTCTTTTCTGTTAAACTCCCTTCCATTTACTTGCCTCCCTGATAGCTACAATTTCCCAAAAATTAAATGTAACCTCTATATTTTTTCACACTTCCCGCCTGTGGAACTCCCTTCTATTTACTTACTTCTCTGATATTTACAATCTTGAAAAATTTAGATGCAACATCAATTGTCATCTTGTATCTTTTTGAATCCCATTCATTTTTTATCCCCTTCTTCAATACCCACTTTACCTTAATTTTTCTCTCACTGTAACCTCCTCCATGCTAGTGGCAGTCCCACCTTTTCTTGGCATGAAATAATTAAAAAAAAAAACACAATGAGAAACAATATGACCAAGCTTGAGCAAATGCAAAATATGAACATATCTTTTTTCCCTGTTCAGGATGAAAGGGCATATAATGCTTTTTTAAGTTAAATTCTGAAAGAGATTGACATAAAATTAACAAAAAGGACACTTTAATCATTAAGAAAAAGTTATATATTTTTGTACAATTATAATAATAATATACGAGAACACAAAAAGTTTCTTAGAAAAATTTGACATCATTTTCTGAACAACCTACTATGACTGCAAGAAAACATTCTGGAAATGCAAAGTGTAATCTAATAAAAATGTTAAAATATAGCGAATTTATTCTCAAAATTCTTGAATTAACAGTCACGTCAAAATAAAGATATATTTGATAACTATGATATATTTCCACATATGGAACAACCTTTAGATAAGACGATGACAAAAAATAAAGCAAACTGTCATGAATTTATCCTATTCCTTCGAGTAAAAGATGACTGCTTATTGATTTGATTATGAAGATAATGTTATTGGAAAGGTTGTTACTTACTGGATCCTTAGAAATTCAAAATAAACAAAATAACAAAACCAATTCTCTATCATCTTTTTTACACAAATGTCCCCTAAAAGGAAACCATTGTTTTGTGTACATTTCATCATGTGATCTCTTGTGAGCACTGATTCTTCTTCTCTTTCTCCCTCTTTTTTTCCTATACCAAAAGAGTTACAAACTGCCTGGTGTACCAATGGCAATTTATTTATACTTAATCAACAATCACAAAATTCTTTATCATGGGTTTCCTTCACACATCCCCTAAAAGGAAAACCATTGTTTTGTATACATTTCATTATGTTATCTTATCATTATGTGAATACTGATTCTTCTTCTTCCTGTTATTTTCCTATACCTAAACAGTTACAAACAGCCTGGTGTACTAATGGCCATTTACTTATACTTCATTAACAATCACAAAATAGTGCTAATAACAGTATGATAATGTCCAATAATAGTACATTCCATTACTGTAAACGCAATCATAACTCAATGTTTACATTTTCTCTGCTGAGCTTGCAAGGATGCAAGTTGATTTTATTGATATGGAATTATTCTTCAAATAAACAATTTATTATGAAGTTATGTCAGTAATATATAAGGTAGAAATGGTTTTATTACTTTTAATATCAGTTTGTTTGATAACTGAGGTTTTCATGTAAGTTATTGGTTATCATACTGATGCCAAGGTTAACCTACCGGCAAACATCAATCAAAATTTAAGGTTTCTTTTTTTAGAATTGTAGTATGAGACGACCCCCAATTTTTAAGGGTGGTTTTTAAGATTCAAAGGTCACCTAGTGTGTAGAGATATAAGGTATGTGGAAAAAAAAACACTATATTGTCACAATGAATAGGGGAAATTGTTCAAATGAATCACGTCATATCATGGTTATGAGTTCAATACCTTTGATAGATAGTATAAAAATCTATGATTCAGAAATCTATAATTCAGTGGGAGAGACACATAGCATTATCAGAATAAACAAATACAATATTTCCTCTAACACTGACATCAGAGTGAGAACAATCTGCTTCTAGAAACTTTGAATAAAGAGTTCAATTCAAAAATTCCTGGAAGGTTACCAAATATAACAAATATCTGAAGAAGACCAATGATGATGAAAACAAAAATGATAATATTCGTCAAAACAAATCAGTGGATAATAATAATAATCAGGAAATTATTCTTTGGTTATTTTCATAACAAGTATGTATTAGAAATAATTAAAGTTAATTGATTAAAGGTAGATATTGATAAAAAGTATCCAGAATTGTCTAAACAAAAGGACAATGCCAGATCTCATGTTGTTTTGGAAACCCAGCCGATTTTAGTACAGATTGTCTGGGATGTCCTACTACACCTGACATGCTCAACTTCAGCTTACACCTTCCAATTACTACTTATTTCAAATCCCTACAAAATTCTCATAATGAGAAGAGCTTCAATTCTCTGTAAGCTTGTAAAAAACACATTATCAGCCAGAGAGTTGACACGTTCTTGGACGATAGAATCATGAAGCTGCCTCAAATTGGCAAAAGGTAATTGAGCAAAAGTTTTTTCTGGCATCTTTAGTACTGGATTGTATATAATCATTCCTCTTGAGGTCCGTAGTGAACTTGAGACCCATTTGAGCTTCATTTGGAGTGTGATCATTCATTATAATGTGAGAAAACCCTAGGGCTGATCATTTATGATGAAATGATGCTAGCTTGTTTTTTTAGGTACTATCAGTTTGCTTATATGGCAGTGAATGCTGGACAATTTTCTCACAGATGAAGAAGAGACTTAAAGCAACAGAAATATGGTTCTATAGAACGATGCTGAGAATATTATGAACCAAACACATGAGCAGTGATATAGTTTTAAGGAAAATGGAAACAAAAGGAGTACTTATACTTGACATCGCTAACAGACAATTGAAATTTTTTGGGCACACAATGAGGAAAGAGGGCTTGGAAAATTTGATACTCACAGGATAGTTTTAAGTTTAGATAGACAGAGGAAAATAATGCATAACCTACATAGTAAGCTTTAGTAAATAGATAGCAGGAAAGGATTTAGGAGAAATATCAAAAAGACAAAATTTACTAAAAGGCAAGAAATTGTAGTGATTCATGACTACCCACGTCCTAAAGGGACACGGCACATAGAAGAAAAATTAAAATGAACTTGTGTAAATCTCTGGCAGAATTGGTTTTAGGAGAGATAGCAAAAAGACAAAATCTTTTGAGCTACAAAGAACAGGAAATTGTGGAGACCCATGGTCACCTACATCCTGAAGAGACATGAGATAAGAAGAATTAGAATGAGCTTGTGTAATGTGCTGTGTATTGTAATTACAATTATGGATAAACTGTCTAAAGTTCATGTTTTTGTCTGTTCAAGTAATTTTGACCATCTCTGCACTAAGTTCCAAATCTTCCGCAGGAAATTTATGTCTAGGGTCAGACAACATTTCATCTTTCCTAACAAATAAGAAGAGATTGTGGAGAGCCATGATCGTCTATGTCCTAAAGGGGCAGAGAACATAGAAGATCATTGGTTCAAGCACCAGTTTGGAGGTGCTGGGTAGAGGCACTCATCCTTAAGATCAAGAATGAAATCAGCATGGTAAGTAAGAATTTCAGTAAGAACTACAGAAAGGCATGAACTAACCATTCCTTGTGCTTTGTCCCAACACCAAATAGAATGACAGAATGTGACAATCATGTAAATACCTAACCAGTCAATAGCAGAAAAAAAGCTCCCACCCCCAAACCTGCCAATTGTGATCAATGATAAGAGGGAGTAAAAGTAGTAATCAATTAACAGTATTACAAATGCTTTATCTGAATATTTAAAAGAAAAAAAAAGTTTACCTTCAGATGAGGACACTTTACCCCCTTTACCCCCTTTACCCCCAAGTCTTTTCAAATACGTTTTATCATTGTTCTTTTTCTCCACTCCCAATAAAAAATAACGAAAAGAAAAATATCCTTGAGTAGCAACCGACAAAATGAGGAATTAATGCTTAAATTCTGTTTATTTATGAATGATCCTTGTGAACTTCTCTTATTTAGGCAGAGATGAGCAAAAAGGGATTGGCAGTTTCCAGCCTTCCTCCCCACCTTTACATCTTGTAAATGAGGTTTGCCTTGTAAAATGCATTTATGTCATTGTTAAATTTGGTGATTGACAAAGTAAATATAGTAAGTAGATAAACAAATTGTCCCTTAATTGCGATCAAATTAAATCTCCCCCTCCTCTTAGTGCCCCCAAGCAAAAAAAAAAAAAAAGAAAATTTACCTTCATTACATGTGTCCCAAAATAGTCCTTACTCATAAACTGATTAAGCCGCAAAAACTCAGGTAAAAATGAGTGAGTGTGCATGTGTGTGTGGGTGGTGGTGGCAGTGGTGGTGGGTTTACATCTATGAAAAAGTACACAATCCAGTCATGTTAAGAGTAGATATGAGTAGTTATACTGTCTGCGATGGATAAATTATCATCTAAATGACACACCACACACACAGAGGGTGCGATGGATAAATTGTCATCTAAATTACAGAAAATTAAAATAAGACTAACATCTTATTTTAACAGATATATTTGCCAAAATTACACAAAAATATCTTGAAATACTAAAGAGTAAATTTATTCAATAAAATCACCATTGGCTTCAATCATGGCCTCCAGATGACTTTAAAATCTTCTGTAGCTCTTCTAGACAGTTTCCTTGCTTAAGTTTGTGAATGCTGCCATAATCCTTGCTTCCAGTTCAATCTCTCACTCAACTACACTCCACACATGATAATAAGGGGTGGGGTTGTAGTCTGGCAAGTTAAGTGGCCAGATGTAATGCATGATGTGGCTGCAGAGATTGTCTGACAGTGGGGCATGATGCAGAGTCCTGTTACCAGACTTAGTGTCTTCCAGCAGCCACCCTCTTGACCCAGGGCAACACTATCTCATCAAGGCACTTAATGTTGACCTTTGTATTGAGTCTGAGGCATGGCGAGAAGATGAATCAAGGCATCATGTTGCCATCATGTGATCACTCCAAACACCATGATGTTGACTGGATATATGATCCAAGTCTTTCCAAATCCTGTGCACTGACCTCAGATTGTCACCCAAATGCTCTGAAATGTCCATATTAGAGCTTCTAGTATGAAAGCCAAGCAGTACACATACTGTTTTTAAATTTCTGGCAGAGTGAATTGCATCATGGTGATTTTTCTCACAAAGAGTGCTCATCTGACCTTACTATACTGTGCAGCCAATAAAATCAAAAACCAACAAAACAGCTGGGCATAATTACAAATATAAAATGGTGATAGATAGATAGATAGATAGATAGATAGATAGATAGATAGATAGATTTGAAAAGACTTTGAAAAGATAGATAGATAGATAGATAGATTTGAAAAACTGAGATAGATAGATAGATAGATAGATAGATAGATAGATAGATAGATAGATTTGAAAAGACTGAGATAGATAGATAGATAGATAGATAGATTTGAAAAACTGAGATAGATAGATAGATAGATAGATAGATAGATAGATAGATAAATTTGAAAAGAGTAAGATAGATAGATAGATAGATAAATTTGAAAAGAGTAAGATAGATAGATAGATAGATAGATGGATTTGAAAAGACTGAGATAGATAGATAGATAGATAGATAGATAGATAGATTTGAAAAACTGAGATAGATAGATAGATAGATAGATATGAAAAGACTGAGATAGATAGATAGATAGATAGATAGATAGATAGATAGATAGATAGATAAAGAGTAGGATATATACATAGATATAAACAGATAGAGATAGATATGAAAAAAACAGGATATTTGCATATATGTGAACAGATGGAAATAGATACATAGATAGATCAACAGATAAATAGATACGATTTTTCCTTTATGAATTCATTGGACTAATGCAATGTTTACTTTGACGTGAATGCACATGCACACAAAGAAAAGGGAAAACTGACAATTTTAAATTCTTTTTTTAATATATATTTTGAGTTTATTTAGTCTAGCTTGTTTGGGTTAGATTTTTTTATGTTTCTA
The DNA here is from genome assembly GCA_037127315.1 of Ascarosepion bandense. Classification (NCBI taxonomy): domain Eukaryota; kingdom Metazoa; phylum Mollusca; class Cephalopoda; order Sepiida; family Sepiidae; genus Ascarosepion; species Ascarosepion bandense. Next base: position 4,363,505 of record JBBBDQ010001460.1, on the reverse strand, counting down.
TCACTTTTGTTATTAAATATCCCACATTCTGCCAAGAAAGGTAAAATGTTGTAAAAACTTGGGACATCAATTTTCTGTTGAGGATCTAGCAATTAAAATTTTAATCTAGCAATTAAAACATACAGAAATTGCTTTACAAATGCTGGTGTCCCTCAGGGCTCTATCCTAAGCCCGACACTCTTTCTTATTTACATAAACAACCTTCCAGACAAGATCAAGAGCCAGGTAGGCATCTATACAGATGACACCACAATTTACTCCTGCATCAGAAAGAATTCTGGCATGACAAACATAATCTTGCTGCTGATCTTGAAAGGGATCTACACTCTGTAGTGAATTGGGGTAAAAAGTGGCTGTAAATTTCAATGCGTCTAAGACCAAGCTGCTGTCTGTCAATCATCACAGGCAACCTCTCCTGCCTCCCATAAGCATGGACCAAGTGAGTCTCCCTGAGAGCAATACTCTGTGCCTCCTCGGCCTTACCCTCTCTTCTGATCTCAAGTGGAACCACTACATTGAGTCAATAGCAAAATCCACTGCTAGGAAGGTTGGGTCACTGTGTCGAGCCAAGATGTTTTTCCCACCTGAAACCATCCTGCATATATACAAATCAACCATTTATCCGTGCATGGAGTACTGCTGCCATATATGGTCTGGTGCCCCCGCTGTTTATCTCCGTGTTCTTGATAGGCTCCAAAGGAGAATCAGTAATGCGATAGGTACCGACTTGACAACTCAACTCCTGCCACTTTCCCACCGATGAGATGTGGCTTCCCTGTGTCTGTGCTATAAATACTTCCATGGCTTCTGCTTTAATGAACTGGTGCTTCCGCAACAGGTGTTTATTCATGCAACCAGACTGGCATCTGGGTCTCACCCATTCACAGTTAGATCAACCAAATGCAGACAACAATTCTACTCTTGCAGATTCTTTTCTTGCACTTCCCACCTGTGGAACTCACTCCCTTATTCTTGCTTTTCTGACAGCTACAACCTCCAGGAATTTAAATGCAAGATCAATACTCATCTCTTAACTAATTGACCCTAGTTCTTTTCACATCGCCCTGTATATGCTTTTCCTTTCTTTCCACCTTTGCAACTGTCAACATACCTGTATTCCCATCCTTCTCTTGCTCCTTTCTAACTGGTTCGTCCTTCTCTTCATTCTCCTCTAATCTTTTTCTCTTATGTAGCCCCTTGCACATCAGTGGCATTACCGCCTTGCTCGGGGTGATATGATTAAAAAAAAAATCTGTCATAATTAATTCACATCTAGGTTCTTACAACATTTCACTATCCTTGGCAGATTTATTATCACAATGTGGAATATTCAATAACAAAATTTACTATCAAATTGTAAAATGAAGTTTATCCTGAATGGCCACTCATCTAAATCCTTTCATATTACACAGGTGTCTCCAAGGGCCCATCTTATCATACTTTTTAATTTTCATTTATAACCATCTCAAGAACTTAAGCTCCCAACTTGGCATCTATACTGATGATACAACTGTTTCTTTCTGCCTCAATTATAAGGCAGGTCAGTCTGACAAGGGCAAAATAGCAGCTGATGTCTAAAGCAACCTCAAGCAAAAGATGGTTTGCTAATTTTGATGCCTTCAAACTAAATTTCTCATAATCATCTAAAAGACCCTCCCCTGCCTTCCATCAAAGTGGCTAATGCTAACCTTCAGAAAAGTAACTCATTGTGCCTTCTCAGGCTCACAGTCTCAATTGATATGAAGTGGAAAGACTATATTGAAACCATTACTAGATCAGCTGTTAAGAAAGTTGGTTCACTGTGTCGTGAGAGATGCTTTTTATCTCAAGAATCTATCTTAGATATCTATAAGTCTATCAGTTGCCCATGCTTAAAATATTGCTGTTACATATGGTTCAGTGCTCCTGCTATTTAACTTGAGCTTCTTGATAAAATCCAGAAAAATGTCAGCAATATTATTAGTCTTGATCTGGCAGCTCTGCTTAAGTCACTTTCCCACCATGATAAGGCTACCTCCTTGTATCTATAAAATACTTTTATGATAATTGTTTGAATGACCTCTTTGCTATGGTACCTAGACTTTTTAAATTTAAGTGCAAGACTAGACTGTCATTGAGGTTTCATTGAATTATGGTTAAGCTGGTAGGATGTAACCAGAAATTCTATGCTATCAGTTTCTTTTGTCTCACTTTTCACTTGTGGAACTCTCTTCTGGCTCCATGCTTTCCAGCAAAATTTAATCATCAAATATTTGAATGCAATATCAATTGCTATCTACTAACCTTCTGATTACTCTTTCCTCTTCCAGCTCATTTTTAATTTTTCTGTTCCTTATTCTTCCACATTCTGTAACCCCTTGTGTCTTAGTGGCTTTACTGCCTTGCATGATGTGACACTGATTTTTAAAAAAGTGATAAAAACATAATCAAAAAGAAAAGGAAATTAAATGAAATCTAATAGATGAGATACCCCAAAAATAAATTTAAAAACAAAAATTTAATTTCAATTTAAAATTCTCAGCATTCCACCTCCTTTATGTGCACTTCTAGTCACATCAGCATAAATATAGCTTAAGTCTGAAGAAGTCCTAAATGATGAAATGTATTACAAAAATCTTTTTCCACTTAAATATCTCACATTGTGATAATATCTACCATAAAAGATGTCTGGACATAGACATAGATTTACTGTGAATGATCTAACAATTAAAATGTATAGAAAGTGCTTTAATCACTCTGCCTTAAACAAATTCATGAGCCTTTATTGCATAAAGTTGGTTCACTAGGTTGTGCTAGACAGTTTTTCTTCCCAAAATCTATTTTACGCATTTATAGAGGCTTACGGCCTATCACGTTGAATACACCGGTTCTCGCTCAATCACAGAAGTTAAGCAACGTTGAGCCTGGTCAGTACTTAGATGGGTGACCACTTGGGAATACCAGGTGCTGTAAGTGTATAGTGACGGATGTGCATTGTGGTGCAGTGGATATCGGCTCGGAAAGAGAAATCGGTGAGCCAAGTTCGAATTCCAGTTGAATACCCTGCATTCACTTAAGCACTGGTACCTTTGGGAAAGGTATTAATCCGTCCATTCCCTCCAGTTATGGGTTAAATAACAAGGGTAGGACTTGGGGACCCAGCTCTTAAAAAACAAATCCCAAAATCCGTGAAAAGCAAAACGTTGTAAAAATAAAATAACCTTCCCCAAAATCACTGGTTATGACCTTAAAATGATCCCATAAGGATTGATAGGTCATTAAGCCTAAAAAAAAAACAAACACATTTATAAGTCAACCATTCATCTCTGCACTGAATCTTGCTGCCCCATCTGATTTGGTGTTTCTGCTATATATTTAGAGATTCTTGATAAATTACAAAGAAGAATCTGCTATTTTATAGGTACTGAACTTGCATCTTCATAGCCATAGACTTGATATAGTATACGGCTATATTGAGTCTACAGCTATATCATGTTGAATACAGCAGTTCCCGTCCGATCACCAAAGTTAAGCAACATCAAGCCTGGTCAGGACTTAAATGGGTGACCATTCGGGAATACCAGGTGCTGTAAATGTAAGGACCAAGAATGGTCCACCGGTCCTCCAGGTTTGGGGGTTGGGTGCAGGGCTAACAACCCTGTCCCGTAAAAAACAGTTTGTTACAGAAACAGCAACCAAAGAGTTGCTGCCCTATGCACCATCTGGGTGTGATGGATAAATGATGATGATGAAGATGATGATGAACTGTCATCTCAGTTTCAGTCACCTTCCTACTGCCATAACATAGCTTCTCTGTGCCTTTTCTATAAATATTTCATGGTAATTGTTCTGAAGAACTTTGCTCTATGGTATCTAGACTATGAATTTAAGTGTAGTATTGTGGTGCAGTGGATATCGGTGCAAAACGAGAAACCCGGGAGCCGAGTTCGAATTCCAGTTGAATCCATTGTATTCACTTATGCACAAATACCCTTGGGAAAGGTATTAATCTCTCTTCCCTCCAGTTATGGGTTAAATAATAGAACAGATTGGGTTCTATAGCCTTGGTTGGCAACCAGTCTACTGCAGAAAGCAATGGCAACCTACAGCGGGATAATCTTCTGCCCAGTCAGTCATGTCTCTTTCGAGACATGATCGCCCAAGCGTGTATCACGTATGGCACTTAACTGACTGACTAGATTTGTGTAAAGACTTCAGTTAAATTGGCTAGATGTAACTGCTATAAGTTCTATGCTAACAGTTTCTTGTCTTGTAATTCTTGTTTGTGGGACTCTCTTCCAGATCCATTTCAGTTAACTTTGATCTTCAAAAATTTAAAAGCAATGTCATTCATTATCTTCTATTTTCTTAATGCTTGTTCTTTTATTGTTCTTTCTTTTCAATAATTTTTTCTCATATTCTCTCACACTCAGTAACACCTTGCATTTTAGCAACTTTATTGCCTTGCTTGGGGGTGAAATGATTAAAAAAAATTCAATAGATATGTTATCTACTCAGATAAAACTAAACCAGAACGTTTTTTTATCTTAATTTTTATCATGCATAAAATTAAAGTATATTAACATATATTAAATTTTTCAAGTCCTAGCAAATCACTCAATATGCAGCTAAGCAAAGGGTTGTTTGCATTGACTCAGTCATCCTGACTATTGACATATGAGCTTTGGGAATGGTATGAATCCAACTCTTCTCCCCCAGCTGTGGGTTATTTACAGACAGACTGGGTGAGAACTGGTCTAAGAGAAGGAATACTCTGAATTTAAAACTGTATGCAGCCCTGTTGAAGCACTCGCTATTTAGATAAAGAAAGGATCGTTTACATTGACGATGATCCTGACTATGGTTGGCCTTTTTTCTTTAAATAATTGTTTGTCATCAACAATTTCATGATTTTTATACGTACATTGCCTTCTTTGCAAACATCCTTATATATAACCTTGGGTATTGTAATTTGTGTTCATAATAAAATGAATTAGAAGATATTTATTTATTTCTATTAGTTACAAAAGAAAGTTGTTTGTCACCGAAGACTATCATTGATGTAGTCACATAAGTGTTTGCCAAGGGTATTAGTTTCTGAAGTTGGATATAATAAAAGAACTACTTACAATGTCAAAACAAATTGTCATTCAACTCATGTCTGTCTCTGTACATTGAAATCTGGGCAAGCAAGAAAAATTATCATACAAAAGTACGTCAATCGAATTTTAATATGCAATGGAAAAATAACTGCCATTGATCTAAGGAGCTATGGATTCTAGTAGTCTAATAAGCAGTTCCTCAGTAGGGACCCCAATGCTGCATCATAGTCTGAATATATGATAAATAATTTTCCTGATGTTTCTTTTTAACTTACATTTTTACAAAAGGGATATAGTAAGCATCATTTCTTCGAGAAAGATGAACACAAAACAGATATCAACAAGTTGGCCAGCTTCATATCATCTTTGAATGATGGTCTGTCTCTCTCTCTCTGCTGTAACCATGACTCACTGAGAAATCTGGGAGAGGAAAGCATTTTCATCTCTTCACTGCTGCACCAATATTCATTGTTTTCACATGCTTTTCAGTCATATATTACAACTTAAACAAAGACAATCCATCATTGTCATAGATTCATGCCTGATGGGGAAAATGAAATAAAACCAGTTAAATAAAATAATTATAACAAATAAAAATTAAAAAATAACTTCATTTTCCCATGATGGAAACTTCCAGAAAGGGAAGAATCTTTCTCTGTTCCCTCTTGTTCTCAAGTAACAGTAATAGAATTCCCACTGGGAAATGTTAGTTTCCGTGGTCCACTCGCGACTGAACTCTTTCCACTTTTCAACAGGATCATCAGCAAAAAAAGCAGGCCAAAATGCCAATTACAGGTGGAAGATACTAAAATCAAGCAGGTACAAAATTCAAATGTCTGGGAAGTGCTCTAACAGAAGACGGAAAATGCGACACAGAGATCTGAAGGTGAATCGGCATGGCAAACAACACATTCCAGAAGTTGACTAGAGTATTAACAGATAGGAAAATTTTGCTAGAAACAAAGAAAAAAGCACTGGATTTCTATGTGATGTCAGTTCTTTAAGATGGCAGTGAATGCTGGACAATATCATCAAAGATGAAGCAAAAACTTTAAGGAACTGAAATATGGTTCTACAGAATGATGCTGCAAATATCATGGATTGAGCATGTAAGCAATAATGAGGTTTTGAAAAGGATGGAAATGAAAAGGAAATTGATACTCAGGAAAAGACGGCTAAAGTTCCTGGGACATGCAATGAGGAAGGAGGGATTGGAAAACCTGATACTAACAGGCCAGATAGAGGGAAAAAGAGACAAGGGAAAGCAGCAGATAACATATTTGAAGGGCCGGAGCAGGTGGATGACAAAATGGGGGTTGTGTGGTGTAACAGAAGAAGCGTGCTAAGACCCACCAGGGACAGAGAGATGTGGAAAACTATGATCGCCTACGTCCTGAAAGGACAAGGCACATAGAAGAAGAACACATGAAGTTAAAATTCAATCATTCCAACTGTGTGAGGCTGACTTGAATTTGACCATCTTTACCTGTTCTTATCCTTCATTTTCATTTCTGAACCAGAAAAAGAAAAACAAGCATACTCAAGAAACATTTGATTTTGTTTTGACAGTCAACATAAAAGAAATAAATGTCTGTGGCAGAAACTCAAGTTTTCCTGTATGCTTCTTATATCTTTGTGTTTATCTACCTCCCCACTGAGGTAGAATGCAGCATGAGACCATTGTTATTATGGATCTCTAAGCTTTTAAGCTCAGACAAAAATATCCTGTAAATACTGCACAAGGCAGAGTGAAGCACATGTTTATTTTTCTCCAGATAAGACTCTACTCATCAGCTGAGCCTTGTCTGGGTTCCTTTTCACCTGGAATCAAACAAGGAGTCAGACAAGGTGAAACTCTTGTGGAACTCTTCTTTGAATATGGAACACAAACCTTCACCTAAAAAGTACATACAACATCCACAATCTTGTTAACTTCTACAGCCCACAGAATTCAAACCACCCCACTCAGTTCAACTCATCAACGTTCTGACTCGTATAACAGAGTTTGCCATTTTTGTCTAGCCTATGTATCCTGTAACAATATAAGCTGAAAATATGGTTTGAAAATAGAAGAGACCACCATAAAAATATTAGATTCATTTGTGCGAGCCAATACTGAGACGCTACACTGAGAAACTACAAGATCTACTGGGATTTATTACTGATGGACATATTCACAATAAGGTAGGACATTCATATGATACTGGGTTGATGGATTTAGAAGGAAAGCTAAGAGAACTTTTAGACAATATAGTAAAGGAAAGCAGGAAGAAAGGACTATTAATGATAAGAAAATAGAATGCATGGTCACTAGAAGAAAGAAATTCAAAAGTATGAGTTTCAAATTGGAAACATTGAAATCAAGCAAGTACAAAAACCTATTTAGGCATTGGAAAATGGTATAATGAAATCTGAAGGTGCACTGAAATAGTAAATGGATGAACTGTCCAAAGTTCATCATTGTCTGTTCAAGTACTTTTGAGGTCTCAGTCATTTTCAAGAAACAACGTCTAGTCTATGTGGTTGACAGAATTCTTTTGTCTACATACTGGTATTCTTTGAAAAACTGAAAGTTTGACATAATATATAGTAATGCCATGTATAACGTTTATTGAGAGCGAGGCTGTTTATCCACTATACACAACACATTATTTGAAAATTGTAAAAAATACAATAAAAGATTTAAACAGTCTTTGTCAAATTGTTTAAGTAAATACTTGCTGTCTATATATATATAATGTTGTAATGATGCTTAGTGCCAAGATTGTTGTTTTTATTACATTTCTTTTTAAAAAGCCATGAGGGGTGAAGACATCATAAAGGTGCCTTCACAAAACTTCGAAGTCAGCATGACTCTGCTCATTTAAGTGACAAAATTCTCTATATTAATTATATATATATAGTGTTTGATTTGCATGTCTACCTGCTTAAAGTATTTCAACCTTGAGGATTTTTCAAGCATATAAGGAGAACAGAAACATTTCCGACATCCTGATTAGGGATTCTGCCCATAGGATAGTCATGTAAAGAGAAATCAAATAGAAAGTATGCAAAAGAAAAAATCAGTCTGAGGCAATAAAGTGTGATAAAAGACAACAAGAGTTTTTAATTCAATTTTGCCTGATGATTGACTGGGAGGAACTGCTGAATGTGTTACCATCTTGCTGAAGTGGAAATAATGGAAGCTTTGATTCCAAGAGAAAATAACTAATTCACATAAAATCATTTCAGGCTAATAATGAGTTTAATAGAATTGGTTAAGAAGTTGCAAATACAGACAAACTTTCTTTATCTCAGTTGCTTGGGTAAACGTTAAATATTTTCCTTCTGCATTATGTACAAATTCAGACTGTCTCCTTTTCACATATTTCCCCCTGTATTGTCTATAAATTTAACCTGTCCATTGTTCTTCATTTAAATATTTGTAGTGTCTATAAATACAACTCATTCATTGTCTTGTTTGTTTTTTTATCCCTCCCTACACTATATTGTCAACAAATCTCTCTGGTTTGTTGTTTTTCTTTTAAATACTATCTCTCTATATTGTCTACAAATCTGTCTGATTTATTGTATTTCTTGTAAATACTGTCTCCCTATATTGTCTACAAATCTGTTTGATTTATTGTATTTCTTGTAAATATTGTCTCTCTATTACAAATCTGTCTGGTTTATTGTATTTCTTTTAAATACTGTCTCTCCATATTGTCTACAAATCTGTCTGGTTTATTGTATTTCTTTTAAATACTGTCTCTCTATATTGTCTACAAATCTATCTGATTTATTGTATTTCTTTTAAATACTATCTCTCTATATTGTCTACAAATCTGTCTGGTGTATTGTATTTCATTTAAATACTGTATCTCTATATTGTATACAAATCTCTCTAGTTTATTGTATTTCTTTTAAATACTGTCTCTATATTATCTACAAATCTCTCTGGTTTATTGTATTTCTTTTAAATACTATCTCTCTATTTTGTCTACAAATCTGTCTGTTTTATTGTTTTTAGTTAAATACTGTCTCCCTATATTGTCCACAAACCTCCCTGGTTTATTGTATTTCTTTTAAATACTCTCTCTATATATTGTCTACAAATCTGTCTGATTTATTGTATTTCTTTTAAATACGGTCTCTTTATATTGTCTACAAATTTCTCTGGTTTGTTGTTTTTCTTTTAAATACTGTCCCTCTATTTTGTCTACAAATCTCTCTCATTTATTGTATTTCTTTTAAATACTGTCTCTCTATGTTGTCTACAAATCTCTCTGGTTTGTTGTCTTTATTTAAAATACTGTCTCTCTATATTGTCTACAAATCAGTTTGATTTATTGTATATCTTGTAAATATTGTCTCTCTATTATTGTCTACAAATCTCTCTGGTTTATTGGATTTCTTTTAAATACTGTCTCTCTATATTGTCTACAAATCTGTTTGATTTATTGTATTTCTTGTAAATATTGTCTCTCTATATTGTCTACAAATCTATCTGGTTTATTGTATTTCTTTTAAATACTGTCTCTCTATATTGTCTACAAATCTGTCTGGTTCATTTTATTTCTTTTAAATACTCTCTTTCTATATTGTCTACAAATCTATCTAATTTATTGTATTTCTTTTAAATACTATCTCTCTATATTGTCTACAAATCTGTCTGGTGTATTGTATTTCTTTTAAATACTGTCTCTCTATATTGTATACAAATATCTCTAGTTTATTGTATTTCTTTTAAATACTGTCTCTAAATTATCTACAAATCTCTCTGGTTTATTGTATTTCATTTAAATACTGTCTCTCTATTTTTCTACAAATCTGTCTGTTTTATTGTTTTTAATTAAATACTGTCTCTCTATTTTGTCTACAAATCTGTCTGATTTATTGTATATCTTTTAAATACTGTCTCTCTATAGTGTCTACAAATATGTCTGGTTTATTGTATTTCTTTTAAATACAGTCTCTCTATATTGTCTACAAATCTGTCTGGTGTATTGTATTTCTTTTAAATACTGTCTCTCTATATTGTCTACAAATCAAGCCTGTCTTCTTTTCATATATTTCCCCATGTATTGTCTACAAATCTGTTTGCTCCATTGTCATTCATTTGAATATTTTCTATCTGCATTTTTTGCAAATCAAGAACATTTATTGTCTTGTTATTTTTAATTCCCCCACTGAATTGTCTACAAATTTTACCTATTTATCATATTTGTTTTAAATACTGTTTTCCTGTATTGTCTACAAAATTCTTGTGTTTATTGCCTCATTTTAAATACTTTCTCTCTTCATTGTTCATAAATCAGGCTTGTGCACAAACTTTTAAAAAAGATATCAAGTTGTTCCAAAAATAATGTATGATTTTAGAAGAGAACCTTTTAATTGTGTTCTAATATATTGTTATAATGTATTTTTCTGATATATTGTTATAATAGTTGCACAAAAATATATTACATGTTCCTAATGATTAAAGTGTTACCTTTATACATTTTTATCAATGCTGGTTTCTGAAGTTCCTCAGTAGAGATATGTGTCTTGAAGATCAAGGTGGTAGAGGATGTTCATCTGCAATTTATATACAATTTGTGAAAAAATCTCTAATTTATATACAATTTGTTTCCATTCAAACAAAAATCCATGTCAAAGTATCAGAGAAATGTCTCAGATAATCAATCTCAGCATTTAAACACTATTGAGCCATCTCAAAAAAATTGGCATGGTTAAGAAACACGATAAATTGGTTCCATATGAACTCAGTAAAAGTCAAAGAGTTCTGAAGTGTATTCAATGTTGCATGTGCAAAATGATCCATTTCTTGGTTGAATAATGACTTGTGATCAGAAAGGGATTGTTTATAACAATTGTAAATAGATCGTTAAATAATGTGGTGATGATAAAGCGCCCAAACAATTAAAAAGTTAAAATTTTTCAGACAGAAGATTATGGTGACTGTCTGGTGGTCTGCCATTGGTATTATTGATTACAGCTTCCTGGAATCTAACCAGGGAATCACTGCTAATAACTGGATGAAATGCACATTCAATTAATTAAAATCTGACTGCCATTTGATAATCAAACGTGGTCCAATTCTGTTTCAAGAATGCCCAGGATGATACTGCAAAAGCTCATTGATTTGGGGTATCAGGTCACATCCACTTCTGATCTCTTGTCTACTAACTAACACTTTTTCAACCATCTTGACATTTTTTTAAGTTAAAAGACATTCCATTGCAAAAACAAATGCAGAAACTGTACTCAAAGAACTTGGCGCCCAAACCGTTTAAGAGCTTTATTGTAAAGGCATAAATAACCTTGTAACTCAGTGACCAAAATGCATAGATATTCAGGGTTCCTATGTTGATTGACTTAAATCTTCATTCTAAAATCTGACATTATTTTCTGAACAACTTATTCCTCTGTATTGTCTATAAGTATAGAATGTTCATTGTCTTCTATTTAAATACTGTCCTTCTGCATTGTTGTACAAATTGTTCTTGATGCAAGAGAAAGAAGACATTGGCCAACAAGATGCCCTCTAAGGTATCTCATCAGATATATGTCAAACAAAGATATCCCATCAGTTGTTCTGAAATCATTAAAATCAAATATGCTCAAGGAATATAGAAAAACTCAAATATATATGACATTTAGACATGAATAATTTACATTTTTGTTTATTAACTTTATTCTTCGAAAAATAAATTACAATTACCATTCATACAATTACATATTCACAATTATTTGTAATTGCTTCTTCCTTATTAAGCAGTATTTCTTTATCTTTTGAGTAAAACTCTGTAGATTTTAACATGAATAATTTTTCAATGAACTTTGGAATATGGTTTTCATTAGAGAAAACTTTTCCCAACAAAGTGTTTTATGGCAATTGGTTGAAGATACCATGGACTTGACATGTCAGCAACAACAATGTTTTGGAAAGGATAGAAATGGAAAAATAACTTATACTTAACATCTGGAAGAGACAACTGAGGTTTCTGGGACATATAATGAGGAAGGAGGGCTTGAAGACTCTAATACTCACAGGACAGTTAGATGGAAAGAGAGATAGGGGAAATTTATGGGAGTCAAACTTGATGGGCTTGAGCAAGTGGGTGGCAGAGTAGTGTTTGGGAGCAATAGCAAGAGAAAAAGTGTTAAGAACTACAAGGAATAGGGAGATGTGGAGGGCCATGATCTCCCATGTCCTGAAGGGACATGGCACATAAAAGAAGAAAAATAATCAGTTGCAGTAAGGTCAAGTGAATATGACAGGTGGAGTAGAAAAAACTAATAGAGTTCCGAAATGTTTTGTGTGTTATATTTATACTGTACCTTGTGTTGTCATGACAGGAGGGAACATTTTTGCCTTTATCCGCTGTGTATGCTACCACTACCATGTGAGAACTAAGGTATATTAGTGTACTTCAAATTTATTCTTAACTGGGATGTATGATTAATGTTTAGAATCACATATTCATCATTACAATTGGTTTCCAAAAATGGAATAACTTATGATTCAATGTTATGTATTTTCACACACACAAACTTAGCTACATTTACAGTAAGGAAAACTCACATATATATTATATTTAATCGTGATGATAACAATCAAGATATGGATACTCAGCCGAGTAAATCAGTGATAATAATGATCAAAAAATTCAGAGAAAAAGAAATCCTTCAAAAGATCATTAAGTGGGAAGAAAAAATAAATCTTGATCTCTGCCCAGTGAAATTTTCAAGGAGGGTTGCATTTTGAGCTTGTTCCACATAGTCACACTACCAACACTAAACTGAATTGGCAGCATCTAGATGGCATGTACAATGAACTCAAGGAGTATCCTGCTTTAGTCAGTCAAAGTTGGGTTTTGTTTTATCAAGACAATGCGATGCCAGACACTGCCAGGTTGATTAAGGAGAAATTCAAACAGATGAACAGTGTTGAGATGTTTTCACATCCAGTATTCAGTCCCAATGTTGTTCTAAATTAAATGGCTATAACTTAATGGTACAAGTTCTCCTCATCCAGCAATTCAACACTTTTGATGTATTGAAGGAAAATTGTTGACATTTTTTTTTTCAAAGTTAGCAAACTAGTATTTGAAACAGATTCATTCACTGGTTGACCACAGGCAGAGGGTTGCCGAGAATGTGAAGAATAAATGTTGGTGTTGCTCTATAAAATGTTGTTGTTTACTTTCCAATTCATAAGTGAGTCAGGACTTTCTGGCCAACCTAATATTATGTGTGCTGTTTTCTTTAAGAATAAATGCTGAAATTTGAAAACTTCATTTAGCTTGTTCATGCATATATATATATATATATATACATGCATGAACAAGCTATATACATATATATATATATATATATATATATATATATATATATATATATTGTGTGTATTTTGGCAGCATTTTTTCATTAATACAGGTTTCATTGAATAATATAGACAAGTTCTGTCTATTTATTTTGTATAAGATCCGTTCGTATGATCTGATTAGCTTGATAGTGTTGTCATGGAAAGACGACAAGAAATCGCAATAATTGTTGATTTTTTTATCAGGTCTGAGCTTTCGGCTTACATAAGCCATTATCAAAGGATGAACATTTAATGTTCAGTGAACATAGAACATTTAGATTATTATTAACAGTGTGGAGTTATACAGAGAAAATTAGACAGGTCCATTTTTTTGTGTTGCAAATGGCTGTAGGCCAAGAAGGAATGGTGGTAGTGGGTTTTTGGTCAATTGAGTGTATAGTGGCATGAGGGATATATATATATATATATATATATTCTTCTTTAATCCAAAATGGAAAAAGTAGGAAGGTAAATTCCAAAAACCTAATCCTAATTAATATTAAAAAATTTTTAATATTAAAAAATGATACAGAAAGAGAGCTCAATGTACTTAAATTTACAGAGCCAATATAAATTAAAGTAATTTTTCAAAATTCAAAAATGTTGAATGAACATTTCAACATGAAATCCCTAAGAGAGAATTCACATCTTCTCAGATATCAAATAGAAACTGCTCAATGCTGTCAAGTTAACTTTAAATGTTTAAAAGGGTTAGAGATTTGGAGACTTATTTGAAAGGGTATATTTAGGGGAAAAAATAATAAATAAAATAAGTTAAATAAATTAAATGAAATTAAAATTAAGATTTTAAAAATTTAATTAAGTTTATCTAATTAAAGATATTTTTAGGTATAGACAAACTAGAAAATTTAACAAATTATTAAAAAGATATATGCTAATAAAAGGAATCCATATTTTATAAAGATAGACAATTAAAGAAGACTGGGAGGGGAAGGTAGAGGGGTTAAATTACTTTTTAAAGTTAAAATTAAAAATAAAATAATTTATCAAAAATCGTTAAATTTATATTTATATCCTAAAATCTAAAAATTAGGAATTTAAAATTTAAAATTTAAGTATTCAAAAAACTAGCTTTATGGCGGCACTTACTAATAAATTCCCTTCTAAGATTCAGGAGCAGGTGCTGGTGAGCATACTTCAATATTAAAATTTTTTCTAGTAAACACAGACAGTACCTATCACAAAAATTTCTCAGAATACAGGCTGAACATATTAGTTTCCAGCTAATTACAGGATCCAGCTCTTCCGCTTTCATTTTCCAGAATATCCGTGAAAGGGCTGTCTGGTACTTTTGACCTGGGTTCGAAAAAGAATACCTGTGGTTATAAAGTTTTTCAAGCAGAGACTTTATAACCACAGGTATTCTTTTTCGATTTGATATCTGATATTCCCTCCTTTTCTTTCCTTCCTTTTTTCCCCTTCCTCAAGATTTTGTTCTCTATACACTCTTTTTATATTCTGCCACTTCCCTTTCAATTCTGTTTTGTTTAACTCAATTCCAAATTCAACAACCTCCCATTTCCTTAACTCTTTTCATCTATTAAGCTAGACATACCAATCTCCCATCTCTTCACTTACAAAGTAAAAACCAAAAATAGACTGACCTTTAAAAGAAATTTTTGTGACGTATATTTCTCAAATCATAACTGTTATTTATTTTTGTCCCCTTCTTAATCCTGATTTTCTTCATTTTGACATGGAACTGTGTTGCTGAGGAGATGTGAATTCTCTCTTAGGAATTTCATGTTGAAATGTTCATTCAACATTTTTGAATTTTGAAAAATTACCTTAATTTATATATATATATATATATATATATATATATATATATATATCAAAGTGAATAAGGAACGAAGAAAAAATTAACAACATTCAAAACATTAGTTTAAAATCATGCTCAATATAAAAGAGAGCTATGAATATTTATTATAAATTATAGTTTAGAACCTGTACAAATTATCATCCACTACAAAGTGTACATTTTGTTTTGACATTGAAAGATCTCTAGAAACAATAAACCTTTATAGTATTACCCACTCTCTTACCTCAAATTGTACCTTTATTTCATCCTACAAACTGTGATCTAATTAAAGTTTTATATGAAAAAGAGATTTCTTAAATCTTAAATTAAGATTAAATACAAAAAATAGATTAATTATAAAAACTAAATTTAAATTCAAAAATATTTGTAGTTGTATACATCACTAATACAATTGGAGTAGATAGACTAAACTATCGCCCGGTTCACACTCCACCCACGTCTATTGAACAAGTGTAGAGGCTCATCCGCTGTTCCCTGTTTAGGATGTGGTTTCGGGCTTTCTCTTTTCCAATCTTTTCTCTTTTCCTTATTTTTTTTTCAATTGGAGTAGATAGACTGAACTATCGCCCGGTTCACACTCCACCCACGTCTATTGAACAGGTCTAGAGGCTCATCGCTTGTTCCCTGTTTAGGATGTGGTTTCCGGCTTTCTCTTTTCCAATCTTTTCACTCTTACGTAGCCCCCTGCATACCAGTGGCTTTACCGCCTTGCTCGGGGTGATATGATTAAAATAAAAAAAAATGTTTACCAAATAGCAATTTCTATCCACTTTTTAGTGCTTCCTCTCTTATTCAACCCACCCCACATACATTTCCTTATTTTTTCCTTTTGTTAAACCTGAAGGACTGACCATAAAGGCTGTAAAGGACCATACCTTTGTCATATAGGAATAATGTGTTACTGCCAAAACTTGTGTTTGAACACGGATTGCCAGGGAGTAAATACAGTTGACCATGTTCTCAAGTAATTAGTGGTACTGTGTTGCTTAGGATCATATAGTACATAGAATATATATATATATATATATATATATATATGAAATGATTTGTTTGAACATTTATTTTTGAAAATGTGTGTCATTCGGCAGGATCTACGGAATGGCACACATTTTCATAATAAAAATTTGTCATAAATAATCAGGCCAGTAGATATAAATATATAACACTGTTTAATTAAAAACAGAATATCTACTTAAATACGAGTATTGATAAAAAATAATGTTCAAACAAATCATTTCAAATTGTCGGCTGTTTATAACCAAGTTTTGCTAATCTTTGTTAATTTCCATAATATATATATAATTATATCAAGCTCTATAATACTCATTATATTGAGCACTGTTTATAATAAAATAAATGCCAGAGCACTCAAAATATAAAAAAAACCTTGAGTCCTCTTCACTTGGAATTATATATATATATATATATATGGGCATAGAGTGATTAGAGAGTGTAGAGTCAGAGAAGAATAAGTGTCTGATGCACTATGGTTCAAGGGAATAATTATACTTGTACCTGTGATTTTACAAAGTGACTTTACTAAAGTAGAAGTTATAAAACTAAAATTGAGTTTTGTTGAACCTAAGAAGGTAACAAAGGAAATAGATGATGTGATTTTGTTATTCCTACCAAGATTATAAAAGTGGCTGTGAAGATTCAAAACTTATGCAACTTGTAAAAGTAGAATTACAAAAGTGCTGACAAGGAATCATTTTAACTCACATGAAGAATCTTGTGAGCTTATATATTTTTTAATCATTTTCCCACAAGCCATTCAGCTTTACTGCCACTGGTGCACAGGGAGGTACATAGGAGAAAAGTGGTGAGAAAGAGGAACAAGTTATAGGGGGTGTCAGGAAGTGGGTAAGAGAAGGATGAGAATACTGGTGTGATGAGAGTAGAGTGGATGAAGAAAAGAACATGAGGGAGAGGATGTGACTCAGAGAGATAGGAGATGACAGTTGACCTTACATTTAAATTCTTGGAGATTGTAGCTGTTGGGGAAGCAAAAATACAGAAGGGGATTCCACAGACAGGAAGTGCAAGAAAAGAAGCTGATAGAGTAGAAGTTGCAGTTGCATTTTATTGGTTTCACTGTAAAAGGGTGGGACCTAGTTGCTAGTCTAATAGTTCGAATATTCTATTTTAATCTGTCTATAAAATTTTCAACAAATCCATTAATCCCCTCTATCCTCTACCTCTTCCTTCTTTTTGTTCAAATTCTAACTGACAAATTACAACTCTAATTTCACATTTTCCACCCCACATAATTTGCCAAATATAAGATAAAGAATTTCCATTTTCTTTTCACACTACCCGATGAGACATTGTCCTTTCAATGTCAAAACAAAATGTACGCTTTGTAGTAGATGATAATGTGTACATGTTCTCAACTATAATTTATAATATATATATATATATATATATATATATATATATAAGATAAAAATAAAATTTAAAGTATGCTCTATACATGGGTAAAAGTTCTAAATATCAGGGTAGACCAAGTATAAAAGTGGAAACTGTCTGTTTCATGCTTGAGCACAACCTTCAGGCCATGAGTATTACATGTTAACTTGAATATTAATATATACAGGTAAATAGTGCATTATGGGTAGCAAGATCACATATTTCTGGTTTATTATGTTATGCTAATGGTTTATTTGATAGGTGTGAGCAGTTACAGCTTAAATTATACTAACTGCTATTATACACCCGTTATAAGTATGGTTATTTTTATAGCTATTGTATAAGGCCGTTTATTATTTATTATCGATTACTTGGAATATTTTATATTTATAAATTAATTATTTGATATTATCATTATTATTGTATTATTAAACTTACTTATTTACACTATTTATATTCAGATTATTGTTTTCATCTTTGTTTTTGTCATCACAGTATTATGGCTGTTGTGCTCTCTAGCCTGCCTCAAATGTATAATGATCTAGGTAACCTATAGGTAATTCTGAACTGGACACTTTATTTAATCTACAGGAGTAGACTGTTCTCATTCTGATGCTCTAAAGGTATCATTTGGTTGCTATTTTTGGTACTGTTCAGTGATTGCTTGTTTGTTTCCACTGAGTTTGGGTACAGACTACCTGAACCAAGGACTGAACTCACAGTCCCTATGTCATTTAATGGACTAATGAAACAAAAAGTTTGTGAATTTGGTGACATAGTAATTGTGAGTTCACTCTCTGGACAGGCTGGTAAATGGTGTAACTATCTTCAGGCCATGTGCATTACATGGTAACATGACTATTAATATATACTGGTAAATGGTGTAACTATCTTCAGGCCATGTGCATTACATGGTAACATGACTATTAATATATACTGGTAAATGGTGTAACTATCTTCAGGCCATGTGCATTACATGGTAACATGACTATTAATATATACTGGTAAATGGTGTAACTATCTTCAGGCCATGTGCATTACATGGTAACATGACTATTAATATATACTGGTAAATGGTGTAACTATCTTCAGGCCATGTGCATTACATGGTAACATGACTATTAATATATACTGGTAAATGGTGTAACTATCTTCAGGCCATGTGCATTACATGGTAACATGACTATTAATATATACTGGTAAATGGTGTAACTATCTTCAGGCCATGTGCATTACATGGTAACTTGGCTATTAATATATACTGGTAAATGGTGTGTTATGGGTAGCAAGGTCATTTATTTCTGTTTTATTGTGTTATGCTAATGGTTATTTGATAGGTGTGAGCAGTTAAATCATGCTAATAGTTATTGAGTAGAAGAAACTATAGGTCATAATATGTGATTATGAGTTCAATTTCTGAATCAGGCAGTGTGGAAACAGATAAGCAATAAGTGAGCAGTACTGCATTAAAATTAGAACTGTTTCTTTTCTTACACTTCACCAACATTTGCATCATGACAGCTTTTATTTCTTCCATATTTGCCAAACACTGCTGAAATTTTTTTGTAGATTAATTTTTGTTGTTTCCTTCACCAGGTCTACCACTGATATGCTAACGATCATCACTGAGTATATATACAAAGTTTTGTTGATAAGAATGGCAAAGCTTGAACTGTTGCCCTGGATATCTCCAAAGCATTTAACATAGTCTGGTATGCTGGCCTTCTATGCAAACTACAGGGCTATGGTATAACTGGACAATTGTTTGATTTAATCCAGTCATTCCTTTCAAATTACGTAATGAAGGTAGTAATAAATGGACATGCCTCCCAATATTGAATACTGCTGCCTCATCTGGTCGGGTACCCCTGCTATTCACCTCAGGGTTCTTGATAAAATCCATCAAAGAATTTGCAATGTGATTGATCCCGCTGCTGTCACTTTCTCATCAGGGTAATGTGGCTTCTTTATGTCTCTTCTACAAATACTTTCACAGCTTCTGCTCCAATGAGCTTAGCTCACTGGTGCCCTCTCTGCAGGAATTCATTCGAACTATTAGACTAGCAACTAGGTCCCACCCTTTTACAGTGAAACCAATAAAATGCAACTGCAACTTCTACTCTATCAGCTTCTTTTCTTGCACTTCCTGTCTGTGGAATCCCCTTCTGTATTTTTGCTTCCCCAACAGCTACAATCTCCAAGAATTTAAATGTAAGGTCAACTGTCATCTCCTATCTCTCTGAGTCACATCCTCTCCCTCATGTTCTTTTCTTCATCCACTCTACTCTCATCACACCAGTATTCTCATCCTTCTCTTACCCACTTCCTGACACCCCCTATAACTTGTTCCTCTTTCTCACCACTTTTCTCCTATGTACCTCCCTGTGCACCAGTGGCAGTAAAGCTGAATGGCTTGTGGGAAAATGATTAAAAAATATATAAGCTCACAAGATTCTTCATGTGAGTTAAAATGATTCCTTGTCAGCACTTTTGTAATTCTACTTTTACAAGTTGCATAAGTTTTGAATCTTCACAGCCACTTTTATAATCTTGGTAGGAATAACAAAATCACATCATCTATTTCCTTTGTTACCTTCTTAGGTTCAACAAAACTCAATTTTAGTTTTATAACTTCTACTTTAGTAAAGTCACTTTGTAAAATCACAGGTACAAGTATAATTATTCCCTTGAACCATAGTGCATCAGACACTTATTCTTCTCTGACTCTACACTCTCTAATCACTCTATGCCCATATATATATATATATATATAATTCCAAGTGAAGAGGACTCAAGGTTTTTTTTATATTTTGAGTGCTCTGGCATTTATTTTATTATAAACAGTGCTCAATATAATGAGTATTATAGAGCTTGATATAATTATATATATATTATGGAAATTAACAAAGATTAGCAAAACTTGGTTATAAACAGCCGACAATTTGAAATGATTTGTTTGAACATTATTTTTTATCAATACTCGTATTTAAGTAGATATTCTGTTTTTAATTAAACAGTGTTATATATTTATATCTACTGGCCTGATTATTTATGACAAATTTTTATTATGAAAATGTGTGCCATTCCGTAGATCCTGCCGAATGACACATTTTGTATCTTTAAAAATTTTATTATAAATAATCGGGCCAGTAGATATCAAATATATATTTTCATTTGTCAAAAACTTTAGATATTCTATATACTATATGATCCTAAGCAACACAGTACCACTAATTACTTGAGAACATGGTCGACTGTATTTACTCCCTGGCAATCCGTGTTCAAACACAAGTTTTGGCAGTAACACATTATTCCTATATGACAAAGCCTGTATAAACAAAGACACACACACATAAATATATATTTACATTTATACACATCAGTCAGTCAGTGAAGAGCCATATGTGATATATGCTTAGGCAAACATCACTTTAAAGACATGACTGACTAGGCTGATGATTTTCCTGCACTAGGTTGCCATTTCTTTCTGTGGTAGACTGGTTACCAATCATGGCTATAGAACCCAATTTGTCCTACTATTTATTCCATATCTGGAGGAAGAAGAGATGGATTCATACCTTTCCCAAGGGTATTTGCACATAAGTGAATGCAACGAATTCAACTGGAATTTGAACTCGGCTCTCCAATTTCTCATTCCGAGCTGATATCCACTCCACCACAACAATGCACATTCTGCACATGCACACATACATTTACATAAATAATATAAGATAACAAAACACAGTTAAACTGCTTCCAGGTTTTCTTTAAGACGTCATTCATCTGTGAAGAGAAATTTTCCCCATTTTTCATTGTTTTTCATTTTTACAGAAAAAATCTTTACCTTTCACAGACCTTTTCCCAAAATTTGACAAGAATGGTTAAATTCAGTTTTGAAATAAAAGAATAAAAAGTAAGAAATTATTTTTTTTTAGTTTTTTTTAAAATATGTATTTATTTTTGTTGATATATATAATTTAAAACTATTAGCCAATGTAACATTCAATCTAAATAATTCAAAATAAATATTAAAAATTGTACTTAAAAATGTTCATTAATGACCTAGGGAAATCTTAACTTATTTTTAATAAATAAATGTATTTTTTTAGGATTGTAAATAGTTTTCTAAACTGACAGAAACTTAAAATATTCATACACGTATGAGTCCATGCAAAAATTATCCTTTTACTTATTAAACATGAATTTTTATTAATTCATGCCTGAGCAGAATTTTTAAACATTTAGAAAAATGTTTTACCAAATACGAAGTCATAAAATAAATTTACCATTTTCTTTTTTTAGAGAGAAACTCATAAAAATGTATACACAGAATATGAGTCCATAGAAAAAATAACCCCATAATCAACAATCTTTTTATTTATTAAACATGAATTTTTATTAATTCATGTCTGAGTCAAGCTTTTGGTGTTTTTCAAAAATGGTTTTGAAATATGAAGTCACATAAATAAATTTACCTTTTTCTTTCTTCCACCCCACCCAGCCAACCTTCTCACCTGCAGCAAAAATGAAAACATTTTTATATACAAAATAAACATTTGAAAAAAACTCAAAGAATTACAGAAATTTCTGGATCTTATTTTCAAAATTTTAAACATCTTTTCTTTTCTTAATGCTTTGTCTTAAGAAGGGGAATAGAGAATGGATATTTGGGCAAATAGAATTAAAAATGCTAAAGACTGAGGCCTGAAACGAGTACATATAATATTAAAAAAAGGAATGTAAAAAAGAAAAGCTGAGATTGGGACGGTTAGGGTTTCTCCTACTTCCTGACAATGGAAAATGCGATTTTCAGAGTAAGATTATCTCCCCAATATTAAGACCCATAAATAAAAAACAAACAAACAAAATAACATTATGGCCAAAAGATGAAGAAGATGGAACACAAAGATTTATGAAGGTGTAAAGACAGATTCTTTATTGTCGAATTTATTTTCATTTCCAGCCTCCACTATTTTTTCTTTTCTTTTTTCATGTGTACTTTTGTTCAATTATTTTCTTTCCTTTAATAATTTTATTTATTAATCTTTCTTTCTGTGGTTGGGGGAGGGGGGGTGTATTATTATGCTGAAATTCTTGGGGAAAAGATATTACCCATTGTCGAATAAACTGCTGAATATCATGACGAATTAATTTATGAGCCAATATTGAGAATTCATTAATGACTAACTATAGAAGAAGCTAACAAAAATTTGCCTATAATTGAATATATAATGAAAACTGTGTATACTTATTAACTTATGGAGACTATTTTAAGATAAAATAGTCCTTTTTTTTTGTTTGATTGTAGATCATTCAGGCAAACAAACAATATTGTCACAGGTATGTACTCTTATGTCTCTTCTCATCTTATTAGGCTTCTGCTTGTTCCTTAATTAGTAGGTTAGTTAGATCATTAAATTACTACCCTGTCATTGCCTTAGATAAATAGTAGACCATTTCTTTTGATTGTGAGTCAAGATAGACAAAAAAATATATCATAGCAGTTGTTTGGTTTTAGCGAGAAAAGTAAAGCATTCATAGTAGTAGTAGTAGTAAGAAGAAGAAAAATGAAGAAAAAAGAAAGAAAGATAGTGAAGATGATATATCTCTTCTAGATTTTCAGTGAAATGGAAAACCTTGTAAATTTTGCAGCCATTTATTTGTATCCTCTTACTTCTTTATATAAAGACTGTTATTGCAATATTTAGTTAAAATTGTCAATGACTATTTACTTGTTGGTAAAAATTACTACTGCAGCCTTTACTTGTAAAAAATAAAGAAAAAGCATTGGGTGGAAATAAATGCAGAATATTTTGACAGTAAGTAAAAGAAAGTAAGTAAAAAAAAATATTTGCTCAAATTGTTTTTTTTATTGAAAACTTTTGTCACTATAATCATCATCAATTTTATGATAATTGTTTTTAGTTATTTTTTAATTATTTCCAATTGTTTTTTGTATTTTTTTAATAATTTTTAATTGTTTTTTTAAATATTTTTTATTATTTTATAATTATTTTTAATAGTTTTTTTTATCATTTTAATTATCTTTTAATCATTTTTTATTTATATTTTAATTGTTTTACTGTATTTTCTTTTTCTTCCATTTTCTTCTATTTGTAATCTAAATAATTTAATTTTGAAATTTATACTCTCTTTTCATAGGTTTTTTAAGGTTTCAGTTACGGCATGATTTTGCCACAGGGAGATGTCAACACCAAGGTCAACAGTTTCAGCATGAAGAAACTAATTGATACAAATTTCTGATATTTAGACAAAGATGAAAACAATTTCAAATAATCATACAGAAAGTAGACAATATAATAGAGACACCTTGAAATTTCAAGCTTGAGTTCTGCATGTGATCCACTCATACAAAGTTTGAAATGTTTCCAGAGGAATTTTTATCCAATCTTTAATCAAAGCAATCTCCAATTCTTTCAATGATGATGGTGAAGGTTATCTACTACTCACTTGTTTTTCTTAAAATGAATTATAAATATTTAAAGATGTTGAGATCTGGGGGCTGTGGTGACCAAATAAGATGTTCTACTTCACTAAAATGTTCCCCGTGTTATTCAACTACAAATTTAGCAGTATGAATGGGTGCATTATCATCCTGAAAGAAGGTATTTTTTCTGGAAACAGTTTCTTAACCATAGGATGAAGTTGATCACTTAAAAAATCTTAAATAGTCCTCACTGTTGGTTTTAATAAACTTATTTCAATAATATCTGTAAAAAAATAACAATAATTTTAGTGAAAAAAAAATGACGTACTACTAATATTAAATCTGTCAATCAGTCAGTTAAGTGCCATACGTGATACATGCTTGGGTGATCATGTCTCAAAAGAGACATGACTGACTGGGCAGATGATTATCCTGCAGTAAGTTGGCATTCCTTTCTGTGGTAGACTGGTTGCCAGCCAAGGCTATAGAACCCAATCTGTCTTGTTGTTTAACCCATAACTGGGGGAAAAGACGGATTTATACTTTCCCAAGGGTATTTGCATGTAAGTAAATGCAAGGAATTCTACTGGAATTTGAACTCAGCTCCTTGATTTGTTGTTCCAAATCGATATCTACTGCACCACAACCAGTACCTACCTGACTGAAAGGCTTTTTCACTTTAGCTTCTCATTCAACTTTTTCTTCCCATTTCTTTATTGCTTAATCTATTTGTTTTTATTTTCTTCTCATCACAACTGCCTTCTTGTTTAATTGGTAAGACTTGTTATTTTTTTCGTGGTGTTATGTAAGCCATTTTGTTTAGTTGGTATGACTGTGTGTCTCTTTTTAATTTTCCCTTTGTAGTATTTTGTTTTCATATGTTTTATTTTGATGTTCTAATTTTTAAAAAACCTCTTTATCTTGTTTTACTTAATTTTATGTTTTTTTGTCTATTTGTGTAATTTCAGTAGAGATTTTATTCTTTTTAGTTTACATGTAAAAAGTTTCTTGTCTGTATTTTTCTTATTTCTACATTGTTAAACTTAGTATTTTTTTCTCTTTGTAGAACTTTGTTTTTTAATTTGTGTATATTTTTAAGCTAACTTGAGTTTTCACATCACACCATTTTTGTTAAACTAGCTTGTATCAGTCTCTTGCTTGTTTCATTGAATTTTTCTTCATGTAATATTTGTTTAAGTTTATAGATTTTAATATGTTTTCATTATATTTTTATTATATTTTTTACTTTTCATTGTGAAAAGAAAATTCCGTTTTTCTTAAAAAAGGTAACTTAAAAAAATTAACTAACAAACATCAGTCAGTTAAAAAAGACCTGTTTGGTTCAAAGAAGAAAGACTCTCCTCACCCCCCCCCAAAAAACTAAAACTCAATCAACAATTGCTACTGAGATTGTAAATAAGGAAGACAAATTTAAAAGAAAAAAGCATGGAGGCTATGAATGGCCAAAATCAAGAAAATGAAAACAAGCTGCCATTTGAGACCAGTAACAACAATGGCAACAACAACAGCAACAACAAAAATGACAATGTAGCAGTCAGGGAATCACCCAGATGCTGAAAGTTTACACCAAAAATTATCATTGACATGACAAGAGTTCTTTGAGAGAGCTGAAAGCTATGCACATCTTATCAAAGAAAATGGTTTTTGGTAGATTCCCTAAAGTTACAGAAATTTGAAAAAAGGATTGTGTCAGTCTTTATGGTCAACAAGCGTTCACACAAAATCCGTTGCTCACAAAAAACACCATTACTAAATTTGTGCCTTCTCTGCGGGGGATCAAACCTGAAAAAAATTACCAAAAGAAAAGGATACAGGATACTTCATGTGGGATGTACTATTGCCTATGTCTGCTGACTGTGAGGATGTATGCAGTCAAGATGTAATCGCAAAAGTCTACATACTAACAGATAAATATGAGGACTGGTGAAGAATAAAAATCGTCAGTATTCGAAACCCCCCACCCTCAAATTTTATGGGAAGCATTTGACTGTCTATCTAACCCAATTTGGCCAGATAATCAGTGTTACCTCTGACACCATGACCAAAATTATATTATATTGTATATCTTCAGCTCCATCCTCAACTGTTTGAATATATAGAGCCATAAAATGCTGGTCATTGGGACTGACCATAAACCAACATGCTGGATGTATGTAGAAACTAGTCTCCTCTTTTCTTCAATGCTCTGACCAACTACACCAAAAAGATACAACAATGACTCAAATGCAAGCTGAGTTTTGGGAAATTTGAAAAGCTTGAGCAATTGAAAGAATCCACAAAAGCTAAAATATAACAAGAAACACCAGTGAATAAGTAGGCCCTTCTTCTTCATTACCATCTTTCCCATCACTTAAAAAGCAGACAATAGCACTACCACCCATGACCAAAAGATTAACACTCATCCTAACCAAAATGACCACCCTCAAAAGAAAATCCTCAACAAAAACATGAGCACACATGTATCCACTGTATCCATCTCTCTTATATACATCAATGAATTCACCCAAGAAAAATGAAAAACAACAATGCAGACCCTAAGTTGAATAGTGCCTGAAAAAAATAAAATCTGAATCAATCACAACACCGAGGAAGACGTGTGCCAAGTGATATCAGAACAAGCTGAAAAGGTGAAAACACAAACTAAGAAAATTAAAGATTTAAAAATCTTGTTAAATTTAAAATAAATAAATAGAAAAGATGTAGAAAACCTCAGAAACTTCTTCAAAGTAAAAATTAACACTAGTGAGATTGGGAAAAGGATGACAATTTGTGTGGACAATGCTGCAAGAAACAAATAATACTTTTTCTTCTTTTCCACTTTTGGCTTTCTTTGACAAAGATAATGTCAAAAGATCTAATCAATTCTGTTCAGGAAAGCCCCCACTTTTTGTATACTCTCCCTTTACAGAGTTTTAAAATTAATGTTTCCTGAGGACATTGGTGGCCTGTCACTTGATGGCGCAGTCAAGATGAAGATAGAGACAGGCTGTTGGTGTCCTCTCCCTAGGCATCTTTAATACAGAAGAGCAACTTTAATCAGTTTGATAATGATACTCTAGTTAGCTAGTGGGAATGCTTCAGACCTATGGTTGGAGTTTTTCAGGGTAAGGCCCATGAGGCTCATGATTTTCATCATCTCTGGATGAGTATTTGTTGTGTACAGGAGACCCGTTTTTCAACTCACAACTGTAGATACATTTAGTCTAAAGAGTTTGATCTCTATTCACCATGATTTGGTTGATTCTCAAGAGGTGTTTCCTGGCTGATAAGCTAGTCTTTGGATGCAGCACCTGCTCCCATCATTGCAGATCTAGTGGACAGGCTTTGCGTGCTAGCTATTATCTTAAAAGATAAGGCCCTTTGTCTTATTGGGGTTTATGCAGGGGATCCAACCGTTTTTGACAATGTTTTGCCAAGTTGTTTTAGCTGGTGATTGGAATGCAGTCCTTGACCCCAATATAGATTATATTGGGGGAAAATTGGGAAGTCATTTTGGAACTTTATTGACAAGTTTGATCTTGTCAATAAAGCACACCTGGGACATAGTTTGGACTTGGATTAATAGATAGGGCAGCTAAACTTCAGTGGTATATTCTAGTTACTTTGAATGAGTCTTAGTTAAGATAGTTGATATAATGCTCTTAGGTTGTCCAAGTTTTCATTCTATTGTTTACTTGTATCATGGACTCATTTAGCTTTGTGTAAACTTAAATAAGCCTAAGGTGGAGCTGGTTGGCTACTGGAAATTGAATCCATCATTGTTTGGTGAGTGATATTTCCAGAACTAGCTGCTACTAATGCTACATCAGGAACTGACGGGTCTGTGCTTGGAAATATATGTTGGGATGAAATTAAAATCGAAAGCTAGGTCATTTGCTGTTGATTATAATTGTTAACTCAATCTAATTAGATGAGCCGTGGAAATGGCATGTGAGAAAAAAATTGGTGAATCAAATACTGTGTTAGTGGGGAAGTAGTCTTAGCTAGGGCAGAGATGGCCTCCTTGTTAATCAAGATAGTTAGGACTAGATTGTCTTCAAAGAAGAAGAATATGGCCACCAAATTACATACTGAGGAAGCAAAAAATGTGTAAAATTAACATAGCTTATACATCACACTTCCGGATAAATGGACTGTGACAACAAATGCAGGCATATGCAGAGCTTTTTGTGACTGCCTTCAGAATCTGTTCACTGCTCAGTTCAATGGCTATTTGGCCAACTTTTCCCACCTCAAGGGTCTGATGCAACTGGGTGTGAGGGTCTCATCACAGATTCAAAAATCTGGAAAATGCTGAAACTGATAAGTCAGGACAAAACTCCATGATTAGATTGTCTTCCTTACAAACTGTAC